>JANHFX010016828.1:0-35371 GCA_027560015.1 Chloroceryle amazona | reverse complement strand
CGTTCAGGGCATCCCCCAGTTTGGATAGAAGTCACTGAAATCAAAATCATTCTTGTGTCCAAAAATACATATAAACACTCCCCAACCCCCGGGGTTACCTAGGCCTTCTCCAGCATCTAGGCTAGAAGTCTCAGCCCTTATCTTATTTATTTGTGACTGGACGCAAATCCAAATCCTCATCTGGTTTGAGGACTGTAAATAAAGACTTCAGCCTCTCTGCTGAAGTATTTCTAGCTTTTATTGCTTCTGTGGCCTCGACTACTTCTAAAGCTATTGCTAAAGTCTACCAGCAACTCACCCAAGTGCAGCGATGACTGGGAGGATACTTTGCAGTACTCTGAAGTGTTTCACACATAATATTTAACTAATAGTTACTCTTCCTAATTTCTGTACAGAGGATAGATACTGTTTCCTTGCTACCCTAGCAGTTATAAACTCACTTCCTTTGATAATATAATGCTATCTACCAGTTTTGATGGATGGATCACACAGAGGGTGAGGCCCTATTTATTTTTTTGCATGGACTGTTAGTTTAAAAGAAAAAAAATATAGCGAAGACTTTAGAGATAAGTACTGCAGTAAGTGCTAGATACTATTTTCCTTTTGGTTTTGGTATACTTGGAATAATCTTGTTGTACATCCAGGGACTTAGAAGCAAAATATTCGTGAGCCTGTAATAAATAACTACTTATCTGAGGCTACACAGTGAAAATGGTCTGATCCTCCTGGAGGAGCAGTAGACAAAGTCTGGGAGTTTGGACATTCTTGTTTTCCTGCTTTGAAATGTCAATGCCTGTTAATGTTTTAAGACTACACTTGAGTTAGCAGGCTTGCCACTGACTAAAGGTCTCAGTGTTGACAACTTGGAAAAAATTAAGAGATTAAAGAATTTCTCACCTTACTTAAAAAGACCTTGCAAGACATACCCTTGAGAAGTTTCACATTCCATCTGTGTATATAGTTTTCTAAGGTAAGCAGCTGAATCAATCAAAATTCACTTTTTATTCTTCAAACTCTCTGATGCTACATTCTGAAGGACGGCAGGCAAGATTCTGAAACTTCAATTTTCATTGCATACTGGTGCCCAGAATTTAGAAACTGTCCAGTTAACTAATTCTTATGACATTTCTCTTATACTAATTGTATGGCTTGATTAAGAATTTTCTAAGAAAAAATAATAATCATAATTTCATGTTATGGCACATGGAATTTTTAGTGTCCAAACTGTAATTAGTTAATAGTGGTAGCTGTGGTAATAATAGAGGTGTGGATAATTTCATATATGTTAAAGCAGTCCCATGAAAAAGAGCTGTGGCCAGGGGTGAGGCTGTTTTTATAGACTGGGAAGCAGAATGGAGAGAAGATACTCCATTGTTCTGTATGTTTTCCTTGGAGAGGAAAAGGTCTGACAGGTATAGGGAGCAGCAGCCATGTCTGTGTGTTTTCTTGGCTGCTGCTCCAGTCTGTCACCATGGTCAGGAATTTGATGTTTCTAGTGCCTGGGAAGGGAGCTGGACAGACAGAGGACCCATGGTTTTGGTTCCATCTCAATAGTTTTTTATTGGCTGTATAACAACAACTTAGTCCTCTGTTAAAGAAGGTCTACTTGTTGGCCTCTCATTCTCTGGAGGGGGTGACACATCCTTAGCATTTCCAAGTAAAGCCTACTGAGAGAAAACATTTTTTTTTTGTCTAAGGAAAAGAAAAGGGGCTATTCTCAGCAAAAAGGAAAAGGCACAAACCCTTTCCTTGGAAAGTCAAAAGGAGTTTTTCCTGTTTCATTCAGGCTGCAAATGACTGCAAGAGTCACATTGTGGCTAATCCCTGCTGCCCTATGAAAAGTCATTAGTAAGTTTGGGTTGATCCTGCGGTGCTTAGTACCCAGAGACCTTCAGCACCTCTCAGAACTAGGGCCTTTGTGAATGTCTTGTAGAACATTGAGTTGTGCCATTCTTGCTTGTTTCTGTTCAGTTCATAAGAGACTGTGTGAAAATTACTTTTTGTTTGGAGTCACATGAGCTCTTCATCTGGTTTTGCCTTGAAACCACTGACTTTTTCAGTTTTCAGTAGAATAAAGTAAATGGGATAGACGTCAAAATGTTAAGCTGAATTCTTGATATGGAGGTATAAATGTTACCCTAAATCAGGCAGAACAACTTCCATTGGTTTTGATTTTTATCTTCTACATTATACATATAGTGTGTAGTATATTTCTATATATGGAGAATATGTAGTGTATGGAGAAAATTAAAAGTTGAAAAGTCAAGTATTTGTGTATTAGGGAATACTAGAAGTAGGGTTATGAAATATTAAGTTCCTAGTTTCTGAATATACTCATCTTCAGTTGAAGAATTGCCTAATATTTTTATTTCAATAGATCTTTGCTCTTGCTAGAGGATGGATAGGTAGCAAACGCTGTGCAGGTATTCAATATTTTGTTCATCTCTTTGTTAACTTTCTTATGTTTTATATTCTTTTTTTTTTTAGTTTCTGACCCTGCTGATAAATTTAATTTAATCAAGGCTTCCTAGACTGCTCATGGTGTCAGTGGCTTTGCAATCATAGTTGGGTTTTTTATGTTATTTGTGTTCATTTTTCTCCACAAAATCTTGATAAGGTCAAATTTTCCCCATTTTACAGAAGAGTATTTGAGCTACAGAGAGAGCAAAAATACTGAGAGGCCCAGTACAGTTCTTCATACTATTTAATATTAGGCTTGTGCAAACTTTATTCAAATTAAAAACAAGACAATGTATGAAAGTCAGCTTTGTCCTAAGGTAAAGATTAATAAAAAAAAAAAAAATTAATTACTTAGTTGAAGACACTGTAACATTTGTTAGAAATAAGCAATTGTTATTTCATTCCAAATAAAATGTTTCTTTTGTGCACTTGCATGAAAATCCAGGGGAATTATTAAAAAAAAAAAAAATAAATCTGTTTTTGTTGTCTTCCCTCTAATGCATCAATATTTAGAAGTCTTTCTTCATTGTATTTTTCCTGTGAGTTGAATAAATATGCTCTGCTTTATTGAATGAGTTCTGTATGGGCTGCAAATGTTACCATCTTCTCTTAAACATGCTCTACTCTGTATAAAAGTTAAGCAACCATGGAATGTAAACTGGGTTGCTAACGTCTTGCTTCACAGGTGGTTGTCTTGGCCAGAAGTTTACAGGATCATTCTCTCACTGTCTCAGTACATATTTAGATGGTTTAGATCAAAAGGAGGACAAGAAGGATTGTGTTTGAGGGAGGCTATTCTAATATTTCATAGGCTGATAGTTTGACCATCCAGTTCCAGCCTGTATGCCAATAAATATTTAACTCTTTATGTACAGTACTAATGGGAGAGAGTGAAAGTTGGTTTTGTTTTTTTCAGAATTCATCACTGCAGCATAGCAGTAAATTTGATAGCTGGGGAGTTCCCTTGGTAGGAAACTTGATAGGCTGTCAGGTGGATGAGGGCTAAGAGTATGGGTTTCCAGCATGATGGGTGAGCTTCTTGATTGTTCATTCCCTATCCTAGCCTCTTCTCCCTGTTTGTGTGAATCAGGTCTTCATTCCCCGTGTTTTGAAAGTTTTAAATAAGAATTTGGTCTTAGGAAATGCACGTTTGTGTTTCAGAAAAGTAACTTTAAAATGTTACAAACTTCTCTTCAGTAGTTGTAGGTACTTAAGGTAATAAACTTTTCTTTGATTGTGAAGATATCGTGAACAAATTTTGTCTTTTATTTTCCTAGTTATTTAGAATTATACCATTTTATAAAACATTTATTTCACTGTCTACTACTTACAATGTCTTCTGGGAATTTGTAGAATTTGATTGGTTCCTATGATAAAATATGGGACAATTTTGGCATGCAATGTTGGCTAAAATAAAAACTCTTTTGTAGCATAGATCATTTGTGAGCCCTTTAAAAAAATCCATTAATTACACAGTTGTAAATGCTCTAACAATATTATTAACTACTAATAGCTGGAAAGCTGCACAGGTAGCTGAGTGACGTGCTTAAAAACTGTGGCCTTTAGAAGCTGTTGGCTCAGATATCCAGTTTTGCTGAAGAATACTAAACTTTTTTCTCTTTTAAGAATCAGTAATATTTAAGGGAATTTTCATTATTGCTGTTAATGTAGGAGTGTGTTTAAAGACATGCATAACTATGTTCTCTTTTTGATGTTGTAAGAATTTGAGAGAAGCACAGTTTGCTTGCAGGGAAATTAAAAAAAAAAAAAGTGAATGTGTGAATTAACAAAACCTTAGTTTTGTTACGGCAAGCTTGGCCAAATCAGTTAATTGCAGAGCATACTAAAATAACGAGGTTTGCTTTTTCTGGATTTGCTAGGGTTTTAATTGGTTTCTCATGGGCTTTTTTTTTTTTTGTTACTTATATAAAACAAGACCTCTACTGAAAGGCATTCTTTCAGATATGTCTAGTTTTGTGCAAATCCAAAAGTGAACTCATCCCCTTCTTTAAAAGTTATTACGTATAGCCTCCTACACTTGTGTCTAAGCAAACATTTAAATCTTCTAGAAAACTAGAAGCAAGATACAGTCAGTGATAATTGCTGCCTAAAAGCAATTAGTCTGCTTCAGTAACTCCCCTAAAGAAGAGAGGGGTCCTGCACAGGACAAGGTGAAAAGTTACAGTCATGTTTTACAAGGTTGCCCACCCCAGTAAGTTTTCTCCACCAATTTATCATGGGAATTGGATTTGCAGGACTAGAGGTACAAGCAAATTGTGTGTAACTCTTCCAAGACGTATTTTTCAATACTTCTGGAATCCTTTAAATATTCATGTGGCTTTGTAAATAATAGACTGTCATTTTCAGCTGTCCAAGAATGTGTCTATTAGATTTGCTCACTGTCTTGAAATCAAGAATCTTAAGGACCTTGGTGCAAGGGATCTTAGAAATACCCAGGTAACTCTGAAAACAATAATAAACTCAGAAAACAATATTAAACAGCAGTCACATTCATAATTTTCTTGGCTATCTCAGCCCAGACAGGGCATAAAGCAAATAGTTCCATGCAATTAAGTTAGCCTGCTTTGTTTTGTTTTGGTGTGGTTTTTTTTGATGTTGTTTTTTTTTTGTTTGTTTGTTTGGTTTTGGCTTTGGTTTTTTTTCTGTTTGTCTCTTGAAAAAGTACCATCCCATGGCTAAAAATAAAGAAGCTTAGACACTTTTAAAGAGTATTTCCCAAGGATGGCTTTATAGACTAAGTGCATTAACAGAAAGTGTGGTTGCTGGGGTTGTTTTAGAAAAATTAAATTCTCAAAGGAAAGATATTCTTGCTGTGCAAAAAATATATAGTGAGCAAAGACTGGAGAAAGGAAAAACACTTTTTTTTCTTTAAATTTTTCACTCTTTTCTACTATGTTCTTACATGGCAGTAGGGAAATTAATTTGCAGTGTCAGGAGGACTTTCTGAGGAATATATTAAATATTGCTGTGGAATTACAGAATATCAATCAGTGCAGGCCTTGAAAAAATGATGCTGGCAGCTGTACTCTGTGTAGGCAGGAAAATGACTGATATCTTCCCCAAGTCCCTTCAGCAGCTATTTTTTAATTATTTCAGCTCTCCTGACTACTGGTGTTGGTTTACAAATAAAAAGTTGAGCCAGCAGAATGTATCTGAATTTATTTCATTAAGAATCACACTGTAAGTTGCAAGTGCTACAGACGAGAGGTATTGTATGAAGACCAAGCAGCTGTAAATGTAGATAGAGGACTTGGGATCTCCCAAAATAGCTCCTGTCCACTTTCATTTTTTCTCTTTTGACCTATCAGGTATTCTTTCTTGCTGTGTGACGCTGCTCCTTTGCAGTTTCACTTCTTATGTTTTTTTTTTTTTGTAACTAGAATTATGTACAGGGCCAGTAAATGTGAGAAATATGTTGACAGAATTTTTTAATTTATTTTTCTTTTTGCCACTCAGTGGTTTTGCAATGGTCTGTGCTGTGTGGAAGAGATAGGAGTTTACTATCACTCATTGATTAAATGAATTTGTGTCCAAAAGGTTGTTATGAAGGACTATTTTATAAAGTCATGGTACAATTATTTTTTTTTTGTTTTGTGGTCTGTAGTTCTTCTTTTATGAGCATTCAGTTGAGTGAACAACTGAGAAGTCTAACAACTGTCTAAAAGGCTCAACATTAATTTTGTGAGTCATCATTTTGCCTTGCGTTTCTTCTAGATCCTTTCAGTTCGCAGCTGCTGCTGTGTGCTGAACTAATTTATGTCACTCAGAAGATGAATAAAAAGATTTTTACCACTGCATGACTTCAGAGAGGAGTAGGGGGGATACTGCTAAAAGGCTAAAGGAGTCATTGGATATATTGAGAGAGTACCAAGAAACTATAGAGCAGAGGTGAGTAGAACATCAAGAAAAAAAGTTATTTGACAGGATTAAACACTCAGACTTGGTTAAGAAGAAGTTGCCATGACTTCAGCAAAAGAAGTTGAAGGAAGATAGGTCAGGAATGGCTAGAGAAGTGGGATGTTCTGTTTTTATCTATCACTGTCTCTTGCTATAGATATACACAAGCACACACATAGGAAAAAAAAAAAAGGCAATATATATATTCAGTAGGTGCTAAGTAGTGTCACATCGTAGGCAGATACCTTAAGCATTGAATTTAATGAGGCAGGGGTAGACATGAGAAATACATGTCATTATGTGCAAGCAGTAGTAGCAATTTTAGGAAAAAAAGCTGAGAGTTTAATCTTACCCTTTAATTTGATAAGAAGTATAAAAATGAATGGAGCAACATTCAACCCTCTCTGGCTGTTAAGAAGAAAGAACTAGGCTGAACAGCAGCAAACATGGCTCAGCTAGGAATAATTAATTCTGATAGGTGTAGGTCACAGAAAATAAACTGTAAAGAGGTAAATATTTTAGAGCTGTGTGTAACACTCTACCTGAGCAATTCTTACTAATGTGACCACTGGTAACTATCTGTTGTTTTAGAAGAAGAGCCAAGTATGGAATTAAATGGATTTTAAGAAGAGAATTCATAGAGTTTGAGATAATAGTATTACAGATTCTTTAACATGTAGATTATCTTCTAAAAGTTGAAATACATATTTCTACTCATTGAGCACTGATGTTTGGAGACTACGAATGGATAACCAGCAATATCTGTTAAGGATTACTTGTGACACTTTTAGAAACCTCTGGATGTGTTATAGTCTATATTTTAGAGTTTACATGAAGCCTTAAAAAGAGAGGCTTGTACAGCATACAGATTCTATATCCTTTGTCAGTTCTGGGTATAGAACTTCCAGAAAAGTGGAAGTATAAACTCATGTTGACTTCCAGTGAGAGTTTGGCACCTGTACTCTCTCTATTCCAAAGAACATAGACCCTTAGTGACTTGATCTGCTGAAAATTCACTGGAAAATTACCTCTGTTCAACTTTCTAGTTGTATCCATGTGTGTTCTGGAGGTGTTTCAGTGATTAACACACTGTTGCACTTGAAAAAAACCTGACACAATCAGTCTGTTTTTAGTTTCCTAATGTTAGAATCTAGGGGGGAGGGGGGAAGTCCAAAAATAATTCTTTAAGGCTTTCTCTTTCTTGAAGATATATGCCTGTCATATGGTATTAACATTATCAATGTCTGCCTGTCCCATGTTGTTGTCGTGTAACCAGAGCTCTGCAGGTTATCAAGCCAAAGGAGGATCGATGCAGTGGCCATTCATGACATGCACCTTCTGAATGCTTGTCCTCTTCACCCCGATAGGGTTAGAGATTGTATAATATGGCGGCAAGTAATATAAGAAGCAATTTAATATGCTGCCTGAGTCAAATGTGTTGCTAAATTTTGACATTCGTAATAAATACAGTAAAACATTGACTAGGGAAGTAACAAGAAGACTCTTTTTAGGTTCATTATGTTTAAGGATATTTTTTTCTTTTCATATTTCATACATTTATAATGTATGTATATTTAGTAAAAAGTTCTGAGACGTTTACAAAGTAAACTGCTGGTCTCTTGGTTTTGTAGTGTTTTACAGCCTTTAGCTTAGATTTTGTAAGTTTATCATATGAGTGACATTATTATGAGTATGTAAGACAGGGAAGAATACCATCTCAAATCTTTAGCATCCTGTATAGTCTGCGTGGTTAATTTTTTGTTTTTGTTTTTTATTTTACTCTCTGAGAGAAAATGATTCTGAATTCAAAGGAAGGTGGGAAGCATGTAATTTGGGTCAACTCACCTTCCTTTAGCTGTTATTCCTTAGTTTATGACAGTTTTAAAGTCTTAGTAAACTGGACACTACTGACTCAAGCAACAGAGCCTTCTCTGAATCATCTCTGCTTGTATGTTTATGAATTGTTATTAAAATATTATTTTAAAAGCTTTTGTCCCTGATAAGCTGTTCCTTTTCCACCTTGTGTAGTGCAGATGCATGGATCAACCTCCCTTCTAAGCTGGATAACAATTAGGGCTACTGGGAAATGCTGTAACTCCCTGAAAGATAATTAAGTCTAGGAAAGCTGCTGTGTTGTTCAGCAGAACTGAGTGTTTTAATAGAGCGAAAGGAGCAGTTTCACTACCTGAGAGATCTTTTAAAGGTGCTTGCAATTGTAAGAATTGAGCATCAATGACCTGAGCAAGAACTCTCAGTGCAGCTGCCTATGAAGGGTGTGGGGTTAAGTGCGACTCAACATTTGGATCCTCTGTCAGATAGGAAAGCTGTAGTGGTTCAGACGAGAGGAAAAATGCTGCTTGTGGTGAAACAACTCACAACAGCTGTTTCTAAGCTGTTTCAATGGTTGTATCGCTGGTTGAACTCTCATCAATAAAGAATGTGTCACAAACACATTAGATAAGCAGCTGCCTCTGATCTCTGTGACAAAAAGAATGTCACTTTTCTACTATTTCTGTGTCCCTGGCAAACATCTTAGCTTTCCGCTCTGTCTGGAAGTACTGCAATCATTATAGTCTCACAAAGGAGGCTGATTTTATGACTACTAACTAGTTGAATAAGCATCTGAGAGTGTGATAATCTGCAGTGTGATTACTCCATGAAGATGGATGCCAGTAGCTATCTGGCCTAGCAGCTCAAGCATCCACAGAGGATTCTGGTACATGGCATCTGAATCTCCCTGCTTTCAAAATTCAGATAATATCTGCTCAAGTTTCTGCAGGTCAGAAACTGTGTACTTGACATGATACTTGAATGTATTTGGGTATGAAGTACTCAAACCAACAAATTTTCAAAAATTAAAGAATATTAACTGCATAAATTGCCATGAGAGAAAGGAAGATGAGAGTTTGTAAAACATATATTTGGATAGAAATTTGAACTCACTTTAACCCTAAAATAGGGGGTGTCTGAAAGATACTGAAATTATTCTATTAAGTTGATGGGAAATCTGTGCACCACTGCACTCAGATATGTTACACTTTTTGTACAAGGAGCTCGGTAACAAGGGGCACAAGGTAAATATAGACTGGGTCTGAAAATGGGAATGAAAGGAGCATACCAAAACATATAATAAGAAAGGCCACTGTACAGTAGCCTTACTGCTGCTTAGTGGCATAATTTTATTTTCCTTTCATTCCCCACAATACTCTGAGGATAGAGTCTGGCTCAGAATAAAAAGGAACATTGCCACCTCTGTTCCTGGCTGAGCAGATACAGATGGAGAAGCGACCTCAAGAGGCTGCCTCTTCTGTTTGGGGGGTGTTTGTTGTCGGTGGGTTGGTTTTTGTTTGTTTGTTGTTTGTTTGTTTTCTTTTGAAGAAAAATATCTTGGAAACTGCTCCAAATCAGAGAGGGAATGTGAAGGGGCCTTCCTCAAATAGACTGAATCTGTTCTCAGCTTTCCAAATCATGAAATAATGCAATAAGTACCCCTGCACATTCCTTTCAATAATGTCTTGGCAGCAGTTAATGCTTTTTCTATTCAAGAGCCTGGTACAGCTCCACACAACGGAACACTTTATTAAAGATGGTCTTTCCCAGGAAAATGCAGTATTCTCCCAACAGATAATGTAGTGTCATAAGCTTTCAAAATGTTAGTTTTCAAATTTGGATGGGAAGGTTACTTTTCAGCTATCAGTAGTAATACTCTTCTCATAATATGCTCCTATACAGCCATTCCAACAATGGAGGGGCCCTTCTTCCTCTCAGATGTCCTGAACTACTAAACTGAAAGGTGTTTTAGTAAATTCTCAAACACATATTCAGCAAGAATATAATAATTTCTGAATTCATTTTCTCATGGTTTAGATTTTGAAGTTTTGCTAGGGGATATACATGCAATGATGTTAATTGAAGGATCAGAGCTGACCATTAGCAACAATATGTTCCTGGAATGTAGGTACCAAAAGGTGGTTGTATGTTGTCTAGTTTCTTGCCAAGTATATTAAAGTGTACTTAAAGTATGCTGAAGTTTTTCTATGACTCTGTTATCTTTTCCCAATTCTGTTAATGTTTATTTGTTTTTATCCATGTTTATATTTGGAGTCAAGTTAACCTGTAAGCCTAAAAAATGCTTACAGTATTTAGTTCTATAAGCTGTAACCAGAAGAAATATACTGTAGAGATAATGCCATGATTTTGTTCAGTACAGTTGTAAATACCTTTGTGACCAAACATCAGCATTTCTGACAGCTAACAGAAAACCTCAAGAATGTTGCCCTTCAGATATGTCCTATTTTTCCACTCTATCTTTTATTCATTAGATTCTTTTAAATTTTACCACTTTTTTTCCCCCTACACATAACACTGAAGAAAAAGTAAAAATAAAATTTCTTCAATAACATTTAGTCAACTACTAGAGGTAGTGAAACCTTCAAACATAGTATGTCTTCAATTGTGAGACATTTTACAAATCTACCCTGCTTAAAATTCATTTTTCTGCTTAAAAGCAAAACATTTCAGAATTAATAGTTTGCTAGTACTGAATTAAAACCCTTACACTGGTTTGAGTTAACCTGTGCATTCCAAATTAACTCTAATACCAATGTAGCTTATTTCCCTCAATATGCTTTTCAAGATGTTCAAGTGCCACCAGTCCCCTGGCTTCTTTCCCAGGCTATTGGTCAGTTCAAGAAACTGAACTGCTGCGTATTTTTAAACAACAAAACAGAAAAAGCCCAAACAACTACAACAACAAAGTACCAAACTCAATACCTACAATAAATCTTTTCAATCTCCCATCAGTTTCTATTTTCAATGAGATCCAAAAATAAGGATTTGTATCTTTGGATCTCTGTGCAAGACAAATCTGTTTTACAGCATAGTTTCACATAGTCTGAAGTTGTTGGCAGCAAACTTCATATACTTACTCTGCTTAAAATGGCTTGTACTCACCAGTGATCTTATGTTCTATAGTAATTCAAATGGTTACCTACTGCTACCACCAGTGTGTTGTACTGGCAGCTACTGTGGTCCTCTAGGTTTTTGGGCTTTTTTTCTATCAGGATTGTTGTTGATTCTTTTATTTCTTTAAGTGTATGATGATTTATGGAAACTTTCATTTGCTCAAAGAACATTAGATAACCTTCCTCAACCCAGTATCTTTTCCCCTGAATGTCCTGCAAGGTAGATCAGTTTGCAATATATTTTGAAGGTAAGTACAGTCAGACCTTAGGACAGTGGGCAGTAGTGAATTCCAGTGATAAAGTTTCAAGAGATTGCAATGAAATATCTGTCAAAATATTTCTCCTCATTTAATCTGGGGAGGTTTTACTTAAAGATCCTCAGCTTTAATAAGCTTCAATATATATATAAGTAAAAAGGTGCTTTTTATATATATATTCTTTTTCCATGAAAATACAGACCAAACCAGTTGAAGTGAAAATGAAATCTCCAGAGTCTATCTATATTTTTTTAAATAGTGCTGTTAAGGACAGACATTTGGGAAAATACATAGAATTCAAAAATGCAAACATCTAGAAGGCAATTACTAGGCATTTCTGCTTTTTTTTCTGGTGTGTCTGGCATTTAATGACACTTGTATGGTCACTGGAATTCTAATTCTTCCTGGGATTTTCAGATCTGACAATTGAAAAGTTTTATCACAAATAAATGTCTAGAACTCATCCCTTAACTTAGATTTCTGACTCTCGATAATTCAGTTATATAAACTAGCTTTGTCAGTTATCTCCAGTGGCTTCCCTGAGACTGTCAGGCTTCTGTAGTTATCTAACTTGGGTTCCTTTTACTCAGAAAGTCACCATTCTAAGTATTAACTTTTCATATCAGCTGATAATTGGAATATGAAACCACTGTGAGTTTGTAGTTTGTCTTGGAATCCCATTGTCCTGTTTTAAAAGACCTTGTAGTTAATGCCAGGGCATGCTTAGGGTGAGAGTGAGTTCAAGACTAATTTCACTTATGACGTCCGTGACGTGTTCACAACCTTTTTCCATTGCAATCTGCATCAATTATGCAATGTATAGAAATTACTTCTTTCTGCTCTGCTTTATTATGTGCAATCATAAGTGATGCAACTGCAGTGCAAACAGCCTTCACAGATTTGGCAATTTCTAGGCATCTTGCTATAGAATTCGTTTCAAATCCTTGCTACTTCAAAACAGGGAATGTTACTGCTTTCCAAGCTGATTTTACTGCTTTTCTTCTTTCTCTATCTTTTGCTGCATTAAGAGCTTAAGAGAATGAGGTATTGTAGGGGACTTGCAGGGGTAAGAGAAGACGACATAGTGAAAGCTACACTATATTTTTATTGCCTGTGAAATTTATGCAAAGCTGTGCAGCTCTTAGAAGCTGAACTGCTGAGGAGGAAGAAGCTGTGATTGACTCAGTAATCTGCTGACACCTGCATGCATCAACGTCACTCCTTGAATGCATGGGATAATCATGTATTTTTAAAACACTCCCCCTTTTTGTTTCTATTAAGTTTAATAATAAAAGAGTAAGAGCAGATGTGAGGGTGTCTACAGTCAGAGTGAACTGAGACTTTTTGAGAAGAATATCTTGAATGTTTCCACTTTTCAAAACCTGCACCTGCTGGTCTTTCTTATAGTTTCAGGATAGCTGAAGCCCTGGCATCAGGGAGAGCAGTATTGTGCCTGGTGAGGAAATCACTGCTTCTGAGCAAGGTTTCCTCATCCTTGGATCTATTTCTTACCTACATTGTATGTTATAGTTATATATTCTGGACTTGTTGCTGCTTAAGCACTAAACCTTTTTTTCTGCTTGAACATATAAACATATATAAAATATATGAAGATATATAAAATATAACACTTCAGTATATTGAAATACTCATTACGGTGCTAACAGGTCAATTGGTTGGCATGTGTCTTTTTGAAATGACAGCAGCAGGGATAATTGTATATTGAGGCCATTAATTTGGCACTTACTTCCTATGATACTCTTTACAAATTAAACAGGCCAAGATTTTTGGATGGGTAAGGCAATTGTCTCTACTACTGAGACTTCTCACAGAGCATTCAGAAAACACTGAGCATTGACTTTCTGCAGACAGAAACTGGTTGCTTTTTAAAAACCTTATCTCAAATCTTTGCTGAGAATTGTGTTCTTAAGACAAAGTTGCAGCTAAAACCTGGATGTTATAGGTAGTGTACACCTATTTGTCATTGCAGAAAGGTTGGGTATGTGTACTATCACAATAATATGCAATTTCCATATTGATGGTATATACTGGGTAGCTGTGCTGACCATATATTATGCTATGTGCCAACAGGCTGCTAATACGATGTTTTATTTTCAAAGGGTTACAAAAGGTCAGAGTGTTTACCACAATGTTTTCTTGATTTTAGCAGCTGCATTTGTCAAAGATGTTCCTCATTAATCCTGGCAAAGCAGAAATCTTACTGGTGGGTTAAGATTGTTGAACTGGTAGACTCTGTGTGAAAACACTGGTGTCCAAATGAGGAATGTGAAGACATTTATTGGCTGGTTCTTTTCCATGTCAATAATTTATAGTTTGAGGCTTTTAGGTCAATTTATAAAAAGGGTTTTTTTGTTGTTAAAAAGAAACCCTTCATTACCTGGAATCAAAATAGATCTCTCTGCAAATATCTGTTCTTTGCTTTTGTCATGAGGTTTCTGTGGTGGATTATTCAGTCTTAACATGTCTTTCAACATGATTATCCACAGTCTGTTCTCAGTACACACTCACTGGCCTTTCATTGCCTAGACCCTGTTTCATCGTATTATACCACTTCTTGTCTTCTTTCTCTTGCACTGATATTCAAGATGAGCTAAGAATTCAAGGATTATTTTTGCTTTTTGAATGACAATTCGTAAGAGGGTGGACATTATCCTAAGTCAAATTCCACTGCTTAGAAGGTCTTGAGTTTTAAGTATCTATTTTGTCAGACTTTCTGTATAATTATGGTTCAGTGATGTTACTTTCAATTCTAGATGGTAGATATAAAATACATACTTGCCCTTCTTATTAAAATATATCCTTCATTAAGAGCTACTTCTCTTCATTTTCTCTAGGTTCTTTACAGGTGTTAGCTAGCTGAGGATGTTTCACACAAGATTACTTCTCTCCATATCTAGATGATGGCAGAAGCTTTACAGAATAAAGCTGGTTACTGGATGAGGAGGAAATGTGGATGAGCTGGCAGTAATTATACAATTAAGCCCATAACACTTAATATTGCCAAAAAGTTTGTGTAAGCTTCCCTCTCCCTTTTTTTTTTTTTTTCTTTAATAGAAAGATTTTTCTATCTCTATATTCATCGGAAAATAAGATGACAAACCTCAGGCTTTGGGGTTTTTGTTTGTTTTCTAATTTTTAATCTGTTACATTTTGTCTTGCCTTAGTTAAGCAGTAAATTTTTAGCAGCTGCAGCTCTTGAACTGTGTGAAAGGCTTTAATAGGCTCTGCAGCATAGGTGATAGATCTTTTCATTTTCCCACTCTATCATCAGCTGTTGATGTCTCCATCCTCCTAGTCCATCATTAGATGCAGGTGAAGGAAATTCCCTTCATGCTCAACCTACTGCTGGTGAAAGCAAAAAGAACCAAATGAGATTCCTCCCCAGGTAGCCCCAGTATTTATTTATTTTAGCCATGGTCTTGGATTATATGATCATACTTTATACTCTTTGAATTGGTCACTTTGGCCAATGAGTGAGTCATATAGAAAAGAGAATTTTTTCATGTGGGTAATTGTAGGTTGAGTTTTTTATAACTTTTTAAAAAAACCCACCTTTTTAAAAAGCCCTAACTTTTTATAAACTCAATGTAATGAATTGCAACAAGATATATTTAGGTTATCTGTATAACTATATGGACATTAATAGTATATATAATAGAATGATGATGATTATTATTATTATTGGGCTTTTAATTTTCAGAGTAGCTGTTCATTTGTTTTCATTCACAATTTCTCTGGGAGGAAGGGTAACGTAAGTCAAGAGTCTCTGAGGTTGTATAGATAATACGCAATACAGATTTCGGAGAGAATTTTGCTCAGGATGATTTATATAAGGTTGCATGTTGGAAATTCCTAAGAGTATATGTATATATTTATGGAAACTCATACTAGTTAAGTCACACTTTTATTGTTCTGAAAGATTGAGATTCCTGAAAAAAAAAAGTATTTTAATTATCTGTAGTGTTTATTTCAGGCTTAAGAGCAGTTGAAAAATCTCATGAGAATTCATGAAATCATTGAGTGCTATAGGAATAAGATTTTGCTCTTGCTTTTAACCTCTTCATCCATATAATTAAGAGTATCCGTGTTTTATTTATGGGCTAGTAAATAATTTACATTTTATTTAATCTGAGGGTTTACCTAAAGTAAAAATAAAAGGGTATAAAAGGACTGTTTATCTCCCAGAGAAAAGCATCATTCTTATATAAATTAATTGTTCTCATGAATAAAATGCTAGCCCAGGTTTTTGGAAACTGTCATTGAAGCATTGTTCTGCAGGATTCCTGTGTGAATATTAACAGTTCACTTCATTTTTCTGTTCTCAAATTTGTGTTTTTTAAAAAAAAAAATCTTACGAGACAAAATTCTTCTCATACTTTATATTGTTTACTAAGTTAGTAAATACTTTGGACCTGGACTGTGAGCTGTGAGGGGTGTTCCTAAAAAGAGGACTTCTGGTTTTAGACTTAAGTGGCTAGTTTTTCAAATAGTAAATGTAATACATATTTTTACTGACCACTTTTGGAAAAAAAAAAAAAAAAAGCTTGTTTGTTTATAAAGTGCCAACATGTGAATTTTAGCATATCCTAAATAAAAAAATCTAGAAAAATGTTGTGATGTTTGACATTTTTTAAAATAAATGTTTTTAAATAATAATTTTAATTACAAAAGTAAATTTATGAAAATAAATGTTACCAGGTAAAAATGAAGGTTAGAACACTATTCTATGAAAAACTAGTAAAATTAAAACATTTATTATTGAAGTGTTTTATTTTCAGCTTCTATATGTCAGTTATTAATTAAAAGAATTTTTTTCTTTACTTTCTGCAGAACGGATTTTAAAATATTTTTTATTTCCTGCAAAAATTAGACATTTATTCAAGTTTTACCAGCTGTAAAATCCACTTTACATATTCTGTTTTTTTCACTCCATCTCTTCTATCTTAACATGGTGCATTTTCAGTAGTTGGTAACTAGGAGTCTACTTAAGTGAAGCTGATTTGGGTTTTACCCAGTTTGTTATATACAGTACTGTTTTCCTTCAATATTGGTCTTTTCTTTTTGTTTGTTTTTTTTTTTTTTCCTTTGAAGACGAAGAGTTCTAGCTATATCTGACGGAATTGAACACATTGGGAATCTTCGCTGGGAACTTGCACTATGCCTCCTTGCTGCTTGGACTATCTGCTATTTTTGTATTTGGAAAGGAACAAAGTCTACTGGGAAGGTGAGGTAAAATTCTGTGCATCGGTTATATTATGACTCTCTTTTGTTCCAAACCTGTGGTGTTGTTTATATGTATTTAAATCAGAATGGGAGAACTTGACATGGATCCTGCATTGCTGTAAGTAACTATACCTGGGGGTATATAAATTGTAATACTAGGCAATTACTTTGCATATAGGAAAATACTTTGCATTATTTTGTTCCTCTTGGTTTTTTGTGATTTACTTTTTCTCTAATTCTGCTAAATGAGGCTCATTGGTTTGTATTGCTTTGGTTTCATTAATTTAGCAGACTGCACTACTGGCCAGTCCATGAACACTGAAACCAGTATTGGATTGTGTTGGTTTCTGTGCATGAGGTATTCAAACTTTGACTTTTGTTCCAAACTGACAGGATTTGAAACTCTCAGTGACATAACTAAGTTACACACATTTAGAAATACAAGCAACCTACCATAAATGCAAATACAAATGGAACGTTAAAAGCAGATATAATGAAAAAACCCAAAGAGATAAATATGAACATATTAATGATAAAAAGAAAAATATCTAGTACTCTTGTAACTTTCTGAGTGAATGCCATTCTATACTGGACACCAACAGAGACACTATTTCACAGCCTAAGTGACTCCTGGGATGATGGAGAGGTTGTCAATGGAGTAGTAGTAGGTGATGTAGTTCTGAGTAGAATATATGTTTAATCAATTAAAGAGAGAGAGGAAAAGAGCTATTGCTTGGGGGCATCTGCATGTCTAAAAAGCCCACTGTTTGCTCATGTTGGAATCAAAGAATACAAGAAAAAATATAGTGGATTGAAACACTTTGTGCATTTAAATTTCAATTGTTTATTACTTAATTTGGAAGTGTGGTTGGGTTGTTTGTTTCTGGTTTAGTACCCTACACTTATAAATGAAATGTTTGAAATTTAGTGGCTGCTTTTTTTTTTCTTTGGCTTTCTCAACTATGTACATCCTTCTTCCTACCAAAAATTTGCCCGAAACTATTTGCTGAATTTGCAACTGTGCTCATCAGTCTGGTACTGCATTTCTTCATCTAACTATTGGTACACACAGATTTATACTGCCCTTGTTTTATCAAGTCACTGCAGGAAAAATGCTGAGAAAGATTGTCCAGAGATACATATAAGCATGAAGAGTCGAGAGGAAAGAAAGGAAAAAAACACAACACAAAAATACTAAAGGGAAAAATACAGAGAAGCAAAGTTGATACAAGGGGATGACAAGATAGATGTCCGTATGACTGAAGCATGCACTACAGGGAGGTACAGAAGTTCGTTAGAGTTGAGGTGCTACAGGTGGCACTGAAGAAATGAAACCATGTGAATGCAGATGCATGTGTGCACTCAAGCTTGTGCAAAACTGCACTGTGCTTCAGAAAAATAGCATGAGTAGAAAGCTTTTGACGATAGGGAGAGGCTGTAGTGATTTTGGAAAGGATATATTTTCCATTTCTGGACAGCTTAGCTAAAACATCAGCTTACTTGTAGGTGGAATAAATTTTATGATTTTATTTTAGTGTGATTTTGATAACTGCCTTTCTGACAGAGTTAGATGAAACAGCTTGAGAAAGAGACATCCCTTGCCCACTTGAAATGGAAGCTTTTCAACTAAGCAGAAATTATCAGTCTTACAATGAAAATGCAGAGAAAATGGAATTAATACCCAGTATTCAGCTTTATATACCTCAAGCTTTAAAAAGTTAGGTCAGGGTCCTATGAGAAGTAGATTCATCATATATTTACACTATTTCGATCAGTTTACCATGAGCAGCAGCTCTGTTTCCAAAACTGAGAGGAAGCATCCTGGTAGATTCCTGTGTTCCTCAGGAGATACTGTGGGAGTCAGCAGACTGCCTATGCAGAAAGTCCATTGCTTCCCAAGAAAAACATTCAGTAAGGATCTTTATAGCCAATATTGATAATTCTTTCAGTTCTGTTCCTGTAATTAGGAATGAAAGCTTTTGCAATGTCACCCATTCATCTAGTAAATTGGTTTCCAGTGATACCTTTTTTTTTTCATGGACATAAATTCACTTTTTAAATGTATTGTAATATCAAAATTCTTAACATGCCACTTATTACAGAAAAAGTCACTGGAAATCTGTGCCTCTCACTGCCTTCCCAGACCAGCTGAATGAAGGTATAGCAGTCAGGTGTGGCGGATGCTACAAAGGAATCAAATGCTCTGAAACAGAGATGACAGAGCTGCACTTTCCATTTCTGAAACATTGATATTTTTGAAGTCCATATTGAAGCTCATCCAATCATAGTCCTTCATGTTAGATTTAGTTTAGTATATGCTCATTTCCAGGAAACTTCTAGATTTTTGTAATGGTATTAAAAGTATTTTTACACTAGCCTGATAAATGTCCTATATACTTTAATCGGATTGATTAATTTAAATGAAATAACACATTTATTCAAAGCAGAAAACATCTTAAATTTTTATCACCTTTGGAAACATTTTCAAAGGAAGGTGTTTGTGGGACAGAGAGAGAAAGAGGACAGGGGAAGCAGAGGAAAAATGGAGAAAGGGAGAGAGAGGTTTACCATCCTCATATAGTTGTGTTCTGTGAAATATTCAAGCCTTTGATTTACTCTTTCCCTCTTTTTACTCTGCGTCCTAATGCATGGTGAAAAAAAATAAAAATCCAAGCCTTAAAAGCTGTCATAAAATAAAACCATCATTCTCCAACAAGCACTATCACAGAACTCATCTACTCAGATTATGAATATTTAATAGTTTTAAGATTTTAAATATAGTAAATCTAACAAAGTTTAACTCCAAATGAAATGCTTGTGACACTGTTAACAAGATGCTTCAAACTTTTCCATTACTGTTCTTGAAAGTCATAGCTTTCTCTCAAAATATTTTAGTTTTCCATTCTAACAGATGTCTAATATCAAAATAATTTCAGGTTGATCAGGTGGCTTTCAGAAGAAACGTATTTGTGCCTTTCTTGACCTTCTTGCCATTGGTTATTCAATCTCAGATCTGAAGTTATTTATATGCTAGCTTTCACATTTAAAATGTTGCCTATGTAGTAAATGCAGAGTCTTTGAACAAGAAACTCAAAATGAAAAGGAGAAAAATATAACAATGCCATGTTGTCATAATATAATGTGTTTATTGCAACTTGCTGAGCTTGATAATACGTGATATCCATCTTAAGCAGAGGTATTTTCAGTAGCTAGCATCAAATGCATCCAAAGATGAAAGAAGAACTATGTAGAAGGCTGAAAAATGTTATTTTTTTATATTTAACATTTAAGTAATTCTGGAGTGTGATCATCAGGGCTTGGTTTGGTATCATATTTTTCTAAAAAAATTTTGTTTGCTAATTAAAATAATTCTGAGTATTTCAATAAAGTAAGTATCTGCATAGTTGACGAGTCTAGCTAATTTTTGATCTTCATATAACATTCATGAAAGCTTCAGGTACCAGGGAACCAGTTCTTTTTTGGATCTTGACTATTTATTAATTTGACTAAATGTCCTTGTGCTTTAAACTTTGAGAAAGTGACACTAGAAGTTCCTAAGCTGTTTTTCCTTAATTGCTTGCTAAAGGATGTAATCCTAATATTTTGTCTTTTTTTCTTTTCTTTCTTTTTTTTTTAAAAAAAAAACACAACTTTTTAATGTATATTGGAGATTTTTCACGTTGCTTATAGCGACTCCTGTGTGACTCTGCTTAAGTCCTTTTGAATTGAGGAGGCTGGTTGACTTAAGAAGTTATATTATTGTAGTCTCTGTCTTATTCATCAGTCCATTCCTTTTCTGTTCAAATATTTTGCTTATTTTTTGAATGCATCAACACATCCCTTTTTGATTATTGTTAGTCTGGAACCCTGACAGGTACATGGATTTATAGAATCACAGAACTGTACAGGTTAGAAGGGATCTTCTGAAGTTTCTCATCCAGCCTCTCAGTCAAAAAAGGATAACACTGAACTGAAGAAGAGTTTTTGTATTGCTTTGCTGGGCTGCATCTTAAAAACCTCTAGGGAGAGAGATTTCAAATGTCTTGGGGAAACCTATTCCTTATTTTCCTCATTTTCCTCATGCTGTGAGTCATTTATTTAATTTTTTCCTATATGTAGGTTCATTACAGTATTTTCATGTCTTTCTAGTACCTTTGCATGATATGCTTCTGTTCCTAGGGCTGTATAAAATAGTACTACTTCTGCCCACTCTGGCGATGGGGAAGGGTTGAATCAAAAGTGTTAAAAAGCAACCTAGTCTTGCTCTCCTTTTCAACTGCTGAAAGATACTGCTGTGCTCACATCTGTTTAAGTGCTATGCAAGAAAAAGCACTGCTATAAGTACTCTCTCTATATACATAAGTTGTCTAAGGTACCCTCTCTACATACACAAGTTGTCTAAGATGCTGATTAAATAGTCTTTCTTAAAAGCTAAAATAATAGATTACTGATTATCGAGCATCTCATGAAACATTTATGACTCTTCTCCTAATTTTTTCATTGCATAGCACCATATTATCCATTGCAACTCTAAAAAAAGATATTGTTTGCTTAAGAAAATAATTTGCAGTTCATCATTGTAAACTATTAGTCCAACCTTGCAAGCTTTCTTGGTAATGTAGTTATGGTATATAAACAGAAAAATATGAGGCACTTCATTTTTCTTAACTAATTCTACTGATCAGTTTGATTTGCTGAGCTGAATGCAATTAAGGCCATTTAAGTGTAAATTGTCCAGAAATCTTGTGGAAGTCTATATTAATTCTTTACGATAAAAGACAAGAGATAAGAGAAAGCAGTATGGTAGAGCCACTTGACCTTGGCATCTAGACATAGGCCTATTAATAAAAATAGAAAAAATGGCTTGGTAAGTAGTTTTAACGTTACTGTTAATCTGGGAACGTGACGGACAGTGAATAACCATTGAAAACTGTGAGACCTTTTAATAATGAATAAATAACATGGCCAATGAAATATACTAAAAGGTACTTAACTGGCATCCGTAGTTTGGCAGAGTTTAACTAAAGGTGTTTTTTTTCACTTTAAATTGCTTCTAAAGACCTATCCCATGTCAACATTCTGATAAGCCTGAATAGTTCAATACAAAAGAGACATCTGTGCTCTAAATCCACAAATTCATATATAGTATTTTTATATGTTCTACCCATCATATTCTCTGCCCTCCCATCAGGAGTTAAGCCTTGCTTGCCAGCAGTTAAGACTCAGTCACTAGTCCCAAAGAAAATTTATTTCTCAATAGCAGGCTATATAAAGGCGTTAATGGATTCAGTGAGGCAGAAAGAAAGAGTAAAAGGACAGAAGGGAAAAATAAGAGAAAGATGTGTGGAAGAAAGAAGAAAAAAAAAAAAATGGGGGGGGGGAATAAAAAAAAAGAACTGGGGCCCATTGTAGGAGCCCAGGAAAAGGAACTAGGCAGCAATGACTGTATCTCCTGAAGTATCTTTTGTTGTAGCCTAAAGTAGTAGAAAAGAATAGCCCTTCATGGCAATGCTTTAACACTGTGTCCAAGACTGATCTCTGTATTCAAAGGGTGAAAGTAGAACATTCATGAGATGCATGCAGAGTTCTTGCTATCCACTTCCTCTGTGTGAGGTTTTAAAACAGCTACTGCAATATTTTTTTTTTCCACTTTCCTGAGCATTTAAGGACATCTTGGATTTCTTTAAAAGGGGGATTTTTATGTCTCTCTTGGTGGTTTTCTCAAAATCCTGTTTGACAGCTGGGGAAGGTATCAAATAGTAAACTTAAAGCAGAACTTTATGATTTCATTCCTTCTCAGCTGCACCTTAACGGTGGAGATCTACTTTTATATGAATACTTACTGAGACTGAATCCAGGCCCTGGTCTGCAGCCCAGGCAAGTCAAAAGTGTGTTTCTGTGCCCTGAAGGACAGCTCAGGGCACAAACAGACTTGAGAGTTTTTGGGCAGATACATCACCTTATCTGTCAACCTAATGTATGACAGCAGTGGGGGGAGGCGGGTGGAAAGCTAACTGTAGTACTTGTAGAGGTATTGCAGTGAAATTTGCTGAAAAACTAAAGGTGAAGCCAAAAGGCTCAGATTAATGTTGAGGCATCTGTATAAGAGAAATGCATTGATTGGCTAAGGGTAACATATACAGGATTACTTTTTTCATTGAGGTTATAGGCACTTTCAAACCATTATCAAAAATAAATACACTGACCAATCAAAAAAAAACAAACTTTAGAAATACGATAATTTCAGTAATTTATTCCTTCATATTTCATTTCTTCATACACAGAATCTGCCCTTCCTTACTAATTGTCCTGCTGCCAACCCCCCAAAAATTACCAGTGAACATTGCCATAGAGAAGAACATCAAGCAGGACCCCAATATAAGTCTTGTTCTAAGTGAGCATTGTTGATGAATATGCCAGGGCTAAAACATTATTCCTTCAGGTGCTTCAGGCAACTGCTAATGCTGTGTTGATAACTAAAGTACGCTCCCAGGAAGCAAGCTGGCTGCCATGCACCTGCTATTCACATCTGCTGCTGGGCAATGGTAAAATTTTTGTGGTTAAAAAAGAAAAAAGATCTCAAAGCATCCTGTATAAACTTGATTGTGTCACTTGTAGAAAGAATTAAGGCAAGGCTAGAACAGTCTGACACACAACTAAAATTAATTCTAATAAAAACTTATTTGAATTATTTCCTGTGGGTTTAAAATGTGTTCATTGCCTTCTAATATAACTAAATGTGGTTCAGGTCACTAGGTATTTTTGTGGCTTGGTTTGTATGTGACTTGTTCCTGGAGTGCCTTTCTGAGATCAGAATCTCAGTGTACCAAGTCTTGGCTGAATGCGGTGAGATGTCTCTATTCCCTGAAAAGCTTGCCCTTACAATGACATAACAGACAGTAAGAGATCTGTGTAGAACTGAAGAGATGGAGAGCAATGAGATCAAAGCATTTACCTAAGCTATAAAAAAGAAATCTGTGACATTAATATACTCTTAAGTCACAGTGCCTTCCAGACTGATGTCTTATGTGATTCCTCTCATATTTTTATATGCATCATGTCATCACTTCCTCTCAGACTGAAACTTGCCACGTTCTCTCAGATCACTGTCCTGCAGTCAGCCTTGAGGTGGTTTAGGGGTTAGATTTAGAGGCTGTTTAATAGGAAAGTTACAGTGCAATAAGCCTCTAAACAAAATAAAGATGTGTCTAACTGCATTATAATAATGTAGTAGTCATAGGGTATGGAAATGTGGAGAATTAGGGTCTGGATGATAAGGTTACCTGTTAGTTTAGGTGGTAAGGGTATTTATTATATTTATGTTATAATTATTTACATAATAGAAAAGTAGTATTGCAAATGGTTTATATCTTTCAGCTGTCACCATGGTGATAAGGGTCTGTATTGCTCAGTGAATGATAGAAATTTGTCTATCATCCTGTGGGAAGACAAACACACACCTTTTTCAGTATTAAACAAGAAGCTCTTTATTATTCCATAAAGGTCCTTAAACTCCCAACAGAATCACAGAATGGTTTTGGTTGGCAGGGAATATTACGTTCAGTTCAGGGCCCCTCACTGTAAGAAGGACAGAAGTGTCCAGAAAAGGACAATGAGGCTTATGTAAGGCCTAGAGCACAAGTCCTGTGAGGATCAGCTGACAGAGCTGGGATTGTTTAGTCTGGAGAAGAGGAGGCTGAGGGGAGATCTTATCACTCTCTACAGCTACCTGAAAGGAGGTTGGAGCGGAGGGGGACAGTCTCTTCTCCCTGGTGCCAGGTGACAGAACCAGCAGGAATGGATGCAAGCTGTGCCAAAGGAGGTTTTGGCTGGATATTAGGAAAGATTTCTTCCCTATAGGGGTTATCAGACATTGCAATGGTCTGCCCAGGTCAGTGGTGGAGTCGCCATCCCTGGAGGCATTTAAATGGCATGTGGACCTGGTTCACAGGGACATGGTTTAGTGGTGAGCTTGCAGTGCTGGGTTAAACGTTGGACTAGATGATCTTGAAGGTCTCTTCCAACCGAAGACATTCTGTTATTCTGTCATCTTTAAATGTCATTTAGCCCAACACACAAGACAGTTTGATGATTACAAAGACTATCAAAAGAAAGAAGAGATACAAATGTGTTATAGGGATGTCTTTTTTTGCCTGTTTGTTTATAAATCACCTCTTCTTTTTTCCCCAGCATTTACTGCAGAAGATTAAATAATGCTGTGGTACTCTGGTAGAACTGTGCAGAATCAACTGATAAATCATTTAGACGTGGCCACTAACATTGCCTGCTTGAGGGCTTTGAAGACTGATAGATTACATAACAAAGACAGACTTTTGCAGTTTTGGTGCAAAGTTCTAGGGGAATTTCTAATTCCTATTATATTGACATTTCATGGTTTTAATATTTGCAATTATTGAAAGTTTCTAATGTACTCATGCATTTAGTTGATGGCTTCTCATAGACTGGCTGCAGTGCCCAATTCTCTTCTTACCTCATTCCCAGTCAAGGCATTTGTGCAGATACTACTCTCTGGTCGCTATAATGATCTTTTCTGACTGGCATCTTTTACCTTTCGTGCCTACCTGAGGAAGAAGTTCCAACTGGGAAATCTTGCCAACTAATCCTTTTGGTAGATAGCACTTGCATCCACTTTCCAGACTGCATGCAGTCCTCTTCTTTTTTTTTTTTCCTTAGTGGTGTTGTTCATTTGGGAGTGGTGTTGTGTATATTGCGGGGGTGTTTTTTTGGTTGTTTGTTTGAATTTCTTTAATGACAAGAGATCAAAATCAAGCAGGACAAACAAGCAAATTAAGCTGGAGATGATAAGGAATCTTCTGATAAAGCTCTGTTTTACTGGAAAATGTTGATTCACTTAAAACTAGTCATTCTTCAAGGCAGCTACAAGTTACATGAGGACAACATTCGTCTGGAAAACCCAGTTTCACGTTCTCCAGCAAGCAGTCCGAGGGTAAACAAACCTTTACTAGCCATTGGATTGGAAGAATGAGTTGGACAAAAATTTCAAGTTCATTCCAATGCAGATTTTAGATCTTGCAAATTTCTTTGTGACAGGAAAATCATACCCTGTCCTGTTCTGCCTCTTGCATCTTTATCTGCTTTACAGGTTAAGCATTGTTAAAATATGGCAGAACCTAATAGCTGGTGCCTTCAGTGAGAGCTGGAGTCTAGAGCAGCTAAGAAAGCAAATTAATTTAGTGCCTTATCAGTTTGCCATTTCTGCCTGTGTAAACTGAGTAACAACACTGGAAATTCAGGTGCTGGTACAGGATAATTCTGACCTGCTGTAAATTTTTTTCATAGAAATGGAATTGTCCTGTAGCAGAAATAACTATCCCATTTTTTTAAGCAAAATTCAGGTATCTGTACATATATGTAACTAATATCAGTATCTGGTTTGTTGCACATAAAGTAAGCTAGATGGCATTCAGAAGTCTGAAAATCCTGGAAGGTTCTGAAAAGGAACATCTTTGATTCATAGAAGCTTAAACTTTTTAGAGAGCTTTTCAAAATGAAACAAACAAACAAAACTTACAAAAAAACCCCCCAAACAACATACCAAAACCCAAGCCCTCAGTTGATTAATTAGTCCTAATTTATATTTAAAATTCTTCCTGTTTGATCTTTAAAGCTGACTTTTACTTGATTAAATAGCAACCTTTGATTCTGAGATATTTGTGGCTCTGCAAACTCCCTACTTGATGGGAGTTCTATGTAAACACTTTTTGCTGGCTTAGCCAAGGTGCTGAAGTTTGCTTCTTCCCCATCAGATTGGGGAATTTACTCTTAAAATATATGAAAATGAGATTTAAAGACCTTCTTTCGGGATACAGCCCATATATGATGATCAGTCTCAATTTTTAGAAGCTGTTGGCACATTCTTAATGATTAGGTCATTACTAAGCTATGCATGCATAGGGTCAGTTTAAGATTATCTGCATTTACCATTATTTAGTGCTTAAATGGAGGTGTTCATATAATTTATTAAATAATTTAATAAAATTAACTGCTGCTACATTTTACATAGGCACTTTTTTGTGTTCTGGTCCCCATGGCTGGGCTTTACTACTTATGTCTGCACAGAGGAGAAATTCTGTTCCAAGAAGCACTTCTGTCTGTGTTTTCCAGTTGTATGGACTGTGCAGTCTCTGCAGAATCACTGAAAATCCTTTCTACTCACATTGCAAGGTTTCCTTCTGATCTGGGCAGTTGTGCACCCTCTCATTGTATTCAAATATTGAGTTGCTAAGTAGGGGTAACCAAGGAACTGGGAGGCTGCTGGGAGTCTGGTGTGAAGTGCACCAGTTCTGCAGGGTAGACACAGCTGTGTTTCAAGACATTTGTCTTGAAATCTCTCAGATTATATTCATGATTATTTCCGTTTGGTTTCTCTTGGTACTCTAAAGAATCAAAGTTTTGGGGCAGAAGTATCTGTTAAATTAGGAAATCTTAACCCCAAAATGTGGAAATTTAACTGCATTGGATCTAGACAGAATCAGATGCCATTCCTTTATGCTGTTATATACCATTTTCCTTGAAAATATAATTCGTGTTTAAAATATCTCTTTTCAGTTGTCATTTGTATGTTTGTACATGCTATAGTGTCATATTGGCAAAAGACTCTTTCAAACAATGTTTTATGGAAAATTTCACACGGTACCATGGTGATTGAAATAATCTTTTATGGAGTTACCATCTGCTGTTAGCATCTAGAAAGTTAACATTTGTGAAGTTAGAATTCGTGAAACTGGAAAAATATTAGTGGAGCCGGGATGACTGGGTTAACTGTAGCATGTAGAACTCTTTTTTTAACATTTCAGTGGGAATCATGTCTAGATTGGTAATACCTGGGTGTAGCTACAAAGACACCCGAGCTGCCAGAGGGCAGGTGGTAAGATAATTATTTTTCTATGGTTCTACCAAGATGCATCAACACTGTAAGGCAGGATAAAAATTCCTCTATTCCTGTTATATCCCTAATGTAGTGGAATTTTGTTTCGCAAGAGGTTTCTCTGCACAGGAGTGTACCCTGAGATCTGAAGATTGCTCAGCAGTCCTCTCTTAGCAAAGGAAGTTGGTGGTGTCAGTCTTAATTCTCCATGGTCACAGTGGCATCTAAATAAATAGGCTAAATGACTGAATATGCTGAAAATAGGCAGAAGCCACAAAATGAAAGATAAGGATGAGCACGACACAGGCTTGGGTCTTATTGTCCATGTAACTCTTCCAATACTGAGTTCAGGCAAATTATTGGCAATTCTTGCATTCATACTTCTGGTTTTTATAGCCTAATGCAGCAATAGAAGGCTTCAGGGGAAGGGGATTAACAAGCCAGTGAATTTCTGAAGCATCAAGTGAAATTAAACACTTTTATTCCATTTATAAAATGCAATTGTTTTGTTCTTGCGCAAAAAGGATGAACATCAGGCTGATGTCTTCTGTTGTCGCTTTTGCCAGAGAAGTCTATTTTTAGGTTTTTAGATTTTGGGGGGTTGTGGCTCAATTATTTGCATGAAGAGCTTCTTCCTTATTCTCAATACATTTATCATGTATTTCTTCTACATTTTCTCATGAGCTAAGTCACCTTCACTTGAACCTCTGCAGCGTGATACAGCCAGAATGTTCAGAAAAGCACCTTTTCATTTAGGACAAGAGGTTTAACAATTTCAGTAGCCACGTTTGAACCTATGCACCATATTTATGCTTTAATGATAATTAAGTATGAAAATATGGAAACTAGTTCAGCTTTCATGATCTTTATGGTGCTTTACTCATTAAATCGTTGTGTAGGTATCTAGATATCTTTATCACTAACCTTGAGTGATATAGACATCTAAGTCTCTCAAAGTTTTGGTATTGGAAGTTTGAGTACTCGATACTTAACTTGCTTCCAGTATCTTGGTACTTAAAACTCATGGCAGACAATGAAATATCTATTCTCCAGATATCTGGTCCTATTGTACTTTGAGTTAAGCACCTAAGCAGACTTAAGAGCTGTTAGATGTCTCACCAGGTGCCTTTCCACTTACATGTATGTCTAAATATCTTTGTAAATTTGCCTTTCAATTATATTGTAATAGGAGAACTTGGTGCAAAAACTAGCATGCCAGAAATTTTTATTTTGTTTCCAACTGCTTAAACACTGACATTGCTCTGACAAGGGTTTAAAAAAAGCATTTTGAGCATTGGCATGCAAATTAACATACCAAGCAATTAAAGTAAATTAAAACAGGATGCAGTGTAATTAGAAACAGTTGTGTTCACATTTATATTCAGAGAGGCCTGATGTGTTGAAAGAAAAGAAAACAATTCAGGAAACTTTTAATGCCTACAGATGTGACGATGATACTAATAATGGCATTTGATTTCTAAAATACCCCATCCTCCATCACCTCATGATAAAATGAGCAACTGATGCACTGGAATTAAGTGGATCAACATACTGTGAGATGGGAACACCACTTCTGAGTGGTGGCCTTCTCTCCCCTCTCTGAACACAGTATGATACCTGTTGCAGCACAAGAGAAGCTTGTAGGTTTAGCAGCCTCATTAGCTGTATGATCACCAACCCCAATAAATTGTCATCAGTGTCAGTTGACTCAGGAAGGGTGTATCTTTCCCACACATGCTTCCTTGGTATCTGTCTCCTTGTTCTGGATATCTGCATTGGTATTTATTGCCAGAAATATTGAGCCAGTTCTGCTCTATTTATATCCTCTTTCTGCATGGTAACCAGAAAGGAAGGAAAGTCCTCATTTCTCTAAAGCTGAGGCCTCATGATAAAAAAATGTGGTAGAGGTTGTTGCTTAGTACTTGTAATAATGTTACTAGGTGTGGATGGGCTGTGGAAGGTGTTTGGAAAAGCAAACAGAAATCTGTGAAATATAACTCTAAAAGCCTGGATGGGTGCTGTGGGATTACAGGCTACTGCTGGAGCATGTCCAAGGGAGGGCAATGAAGCTGGTGAAGGGTCTGGAAAACAAGTCTTGTGAGAAGCAGCTGAGGGAACTGGGGTTGTTCTGCCTGGACAAAAGGAGGCTCAGGGGAGACCTCACTCTCTACAATGCCCTGAAAAGAGGTTGGAGCCAGGTGGGGTTAGCAGTTGGACTTAATGATCTCTTAATGGTCTCTTCCGATAAGAGTGAGTCTACTGACTTTTCTTGGGCACAGAGATGAGTGGCTTCAGGACTTCCTTGGTGGAGCTTGGTGGGGAAATACACCCAAAGGAACCTGGGAAGAAATCTTTCTCTACAAAACTGCAATCTGTTTACTGATGTAAAATGTTTCAAAGCAGTTTCAGGATGCACAAGAAAGCAGGCCACAAACCAGTGTGGATATTGATGAAATGTGTATTACTCAAATATAGACCCACAGGCAAAGCAGTCTTAGGAGTAATTACTAGCTAACTGAGAATTCATTGTGTATGTTACTATTTAATACATATAATCCAATTAATAACTTGGTCTTATGAATCAATTTCCTTTTATCTGTGTTCAAAATAGTATGTGGCATAGTGTAGAAGTACACTATAGTATAGGGTCATCTGCCACAAAGAGAGTGAGTAACATACTTAGAGAGAGCTTCCCAAATTTTTTATAAAAAGTGTTGACCTTCCATTTCACTTTTCCTCCAGGAAAGAGTTTGGCTTTTGTCTAATAGCAAATGGATGTGGAAATGGGGTGTTTTTGTTGCAGCTGGGAGAAGATATTTTCCTAATGATTGATGCTTCTTTTTAGGTTGTATACGTAACAGCCACGTTCCCCTATATCATGTTGATGATTCTTCTGATTCGTGGAGTAACGTTACCAGGTGCTTCTGAAGGGATAAAATTCTACTTGTACCCTGACCTTTCTCGACTGTCTGACCCACAGGTAGGATCATGGTCCTTGTATTTGTTTTCTTCTCTGACTGGGAAAATCTGCAAGAGTTTCTTGACAGGTCATTGCTGGGCAATTATTCATTGTTAGAGATTTGGAATCGTGGATAGGGCTTTAAAGCCATTGCTGCTTACATGTGTAGGAATATATTATTATTTTAGTAGAAAAGTACCTTAGCTGATAAATCAGAATTTTTTCAAAAGTGTTTAGTCCCAGCTGCTGCTTCTGATGCTGAGGGGCAAAAGCATTGTCACTGGTTCAAAGGGAACAAATTAACTGAGTTTTATCTCTTTTTTTTTTTGTGGTTCTTTGCTCATTCAAAATATAAATATCAGTCAAGATTAGTAGAGAAGTTAATCATTCAGATGATTGGTGCCTTGGAAGTAGTAGTGTCTATATGCAATCACCGAGGAATGAAGTACTCAAACCAGGAACTCTGTCTTTTTTGTTGTTTCCAGAGTAGACTTGAGCATGGATTGATTTTTTTGGGGGAAGGGTGTTGTTGTTGTGGTGATAGATAAGTTCAATAAACCAGTTATCATATATCATTTGTCTGATGTTGAAGAGGGAAAATTACACAAGTTCTACAAAACCTGACAGCCTGCAGACAGCATTTTACTTATTTGGTTTGGCAATGTAAAATACATTACAAAAAGACGTTATCTTACATAGTGTTACTCCTAAGGCTATTATGATATTAAACAGATTCTGAGATGGAGATAGAAAGGAAGTTTGGGAGTATTTGTCAAATTATTATTTTTTTAAATATGGTTACTAAAAATGTGTCAGCCTATTTTTTATCCTCTGCTTACTGAAAATGTGTATTTTGTTGCAAAAAGACAATAAAGGGGGGCCCTTTAGGTTATTTCCTTGAATTGTCTGAAATGACTGGCTCATGTAAAGTTCGCTTTAAACAAGCAATATTTATTCAGGAAAACAAACAAATATATAAATTTCAAATATTTAAATGTTTAGATTGGAATTTAATCATGTTGCCACTTTTGGGCTCAGAAATGTTTCCATTGTTCTATGTCAGTGTAGATGGGAATTAAAAGCAGAGTTGTGGAAGTGGTTAGAATGTCAGCACTGTTTCTACAGATTTCAAATTACCACCTTGCCTAGAGGGGATCTCAGTTCCCTGAGAAACTAGCACAGGATCATAGAATCATAGAATGGTTTGGGTTGGAAGGGACCTTAAAGATTATCTAGTTCCAACCCCCCTGTGTGGCAGGGACATCACCCACTAGACCAGGTTGCTCAAAACCCCATCCAGCTTGGCCTTGAACCTGTCCAGTGATGGAACATCCACAGTTTCCCTGAGCAACCTGTTCTGTTCTGGTGTCTCACCATTCTCAGAAGCAGAGAAAATGAGCAGGATTCTCTGACATACTTACAGTTACTTCTTTGCAACATATAACTGACTCAGACTATATTAAATGGAGAAGTCAGTCCAATTTCAAGTGAACCCATGTGTCATTTTAGCAGTGACAAGGAATTTGGCTGTCATCAGCTTACCTGAGAACAAGGACATCACTTGTTGATTTTATCCAGTTTTAACTAGCATTTCACCCCTCCATGTGGTTCTGGCAGCTGGTTACCCACTGCCTTAACAAAAAGTGTTCCCTGTGTACTGTCTTGTACCACAATGTGATGATCCCTCCACTGGCACCCAGCATGAATAGGAGGTAGTCCTGCAGCTCAGATGTCCATTCCTCCACTTTTACAGTGGTGTGTGAGAAGCCTCCTAACAGGCTTTTGCCCTTATGTGTGAATTTTTCACATGCCACAGACACACACGCTTCCGTTTGTCATTGAAGGAAGGCATGTGAGCTTAAGCAATGGTATTGTCAGGCTACAAGGGGTTTTTATATGCCTATTTACTATACTGTTTCCATTTGTAAAGAAATACATCGTTGCCATGACGATTTCCAAAACACGTAGTATGAATCTAAGCAGTCTGTGAAGTACAAAGCACTTGAAAGACACGTGTGCGTGTATCTGTTTTGTCCCACACATGTAGCTCAGCTGATCCTAGAATGTCTTTTGGGAAGGCTTAATGTATTGCTTTACCAAGGCAACTTCTTCCTCCGTTTCAACAAGGCTTTAACTGACACATCACTTTACTACAGCCTTAGTACTTTAAGCACCTTCTAGTAGGAGAGTAGTTGAATCTCTATTACAGACTATAATAGAGATTGTGAATATTATATGGGTAATTTCACCACGGTATGAGTGACAAAATGGTTTTAGAGAATTATTTTTGTGTTGGGAAAAAAAAAATGCTACTTCGTTGAAATGGAAATACTTTGTTGAGACTAATCAAGGTTTGAAGAAAGATTTCTGAGTTATTGGCAGCATGTCTGGTGAATGAGTTTTCAAGACATTAAGGAAGTTTAGCTTCTCAATCTTAAAAACAGAATTTGGCATACTTATTTATTACAAACAAGTTAAATGAAATTGGTTCAGCTTTATTGGAACTTTTAATAATAACAAGATAGATATATAGACATTTTCCATTTTATGGAGCAGAGGTACTTAATAATATTCAAACCCATGAATTTTTGCATCAGAAAAACCCACTCCATAAGCCTCATTTTTTTTTCAAGAGAGTTTTGCCGAGAAGCAGGTGTAGGACAACTGAAATAACCTTGACATTTGTGCATCCAATTTTCATCTGTACTCTTGTTTATTTGGAGTTAACTCCACAATATCAAGGCATAATGTGTGTGTACTAGCAGAAGTTGTTTTCCTCTTCAGTTGGAGCTCTGTTTAAATAATGTTTCGTTGAGACTCCACTGTGTCTGTTTTAGGAGAGCAGTATTTGAACCACAGTTCCAACTATGTCTACTGTGGATAAAATAAATTAAGTTTCTCTTCAAGGCTCACTTTAGTTTGAGGTTCTTGAATCTTTTGTCTTTGTGTAATTTGCATTCCATGGTTCATTATAGCTTTCTAAGCAGCTATTCATCTGTCTTTTCAGTTCCTCTTAGCTTTCAAGTACTGCGTTCTCTATTTCATTTTTATATTCTATCTTTTCAGCAGACTAAATCCTCTTGGTCTGAAAATGCCATCTCTTGTCCTGTGTATCTGTTGGACACATACCAAACACTTTTCATTATAGCAGGGGAGGACTATATTTAAGGTTTAAAAATGCTTTATCAGGAACAGTAAGGTCTCTGTAGACTTGATGCTCAAATTGGCTTGAAATGTGTCCAACTAACCCAATCTGGAAGATACAGGTGCTGTTGATAGCTTAAATGTGAGGTTGTTTCTGAGTTATAACTCACACAAATGAAGTATTTTTCAAAGTTAATAGGATTGTTAGGGGTTTTGTGTGCTAGTCAGACTCAGAATATGGTTCTGGTTGGTGCTCAACAGATTTAAGTTGCTTCATATGTAATTGTGCTTGTGTGTGGTACTCACTGCTCCTTTTTGGGGGGAAACATTTGGGTTTTCACAATAGGTTTTTCCAAACGCGTGCATGGAAAATGTTAAATTGACTAGGGGCTAGCAGATGTAGCAGTTTGATGGGACAAAGAGTAATGTTATGGTCAATGATGTGGAAAACACAAGCATGTAAACATAAACCCTGCTGAGATGGTGGATTTTTAAAATGAGGATCAAAAGAGAAATAAGGCTTTGTTTATTGTGTGCTTGTATGCTAATAACTGAGGTACTATTATTTATTTTTTTAAGTATTGTATCAAGATATTCATTTTAGCATCTGTAGGGGTGAACATGTCAACACAGTCAGAATTTCACTCTCTTCTGAACAGTTGGTGTTTACCAAAATCTTGAACAAATTTAATTATTCTGAGGTTTGTGACTGAATTCCACATGAGAGCACATTTCTACATGAAAGGAATACAGGTTTTACTTATCTCTGATATAGTCCCATGTGAATGTTAAGCATGATATATGAATGATGGGGCAAATGACAGATAAAGTACAGGAAAAGCTGAGCCAGCACTGCTAGGATTGATTTTAAGTTTCTCTGATGTTTTATTTGCAGTAGGAAAGTGTTAAAAGTGAAATAAAATTTCTGATGGCAGAAGCATTTCTATAATTCACCTCTAGTAGCTCACCTATGAGAGGTTCAACGATTAGGTAGATGTGACTCTGCAGATGACTGTAGAGCTTCCAGGTGTATTCTATGGGTGCTTCTGCAATGGGTACTCCACCCCATCTGAAAATGGTTCTTGGAATGACCTTTCCATGAATTTCCATTGCACTGAAATTTTGTTAATTGGATTGTAGCTCACTAGATCTTCCTTCTTGAAAATAAGCCCCAAAACATGAATGCAAAGCAATGAGCTTAACCTGAAAAAAACTTTACGCTTGACAAATCTTATAGTATGAAGATGACTCTTCTCCATACTTTGCCCTCTGCCTCAAAAATTCTTTTCTTTCTGTGTTTTGCTGTGTGGTACTTAGACTAAGTTTTCATGGTATCTGTGTTTATAGAGCAAAATAACATTTTAGTACATCAGATATCCGCTTAAGAGAAAACACTTTTATTAGTAGGAAATCACTTAGAAAAATGCACATTCTTACCACACGCACACCCCCCCCAACCTCCCCCCCTCCACGCTACTGTTAAGTTTCTCTGCTGTGTTCTGTACGTCCAATTCGC
>JANHFX010016826.1:24615-44516 GCA_027560015.1 Chloroceryle amazona | reverse complement strand
ACTGGAACGGGCTGCCCAGGGAGGTGGTGGAGGCCCCATCCCTGGAGTCACTCAAGGTCAGGCTGGGTGGGGCTCTGAGCAGCCTGCCCTAGCTGGAGATGTCCCTGCTTATTGCAGGGGGTTGGACCAGATGACCTCTAGAGATCTCTTCCAACCCACTACGTTCTCCTGCTGCCGGCGTTGGGGAGCTGCTGGTGAGGTTATTGCCGGCCGTCCTTCGTGGGGCCCGGTTGAACCCCGCTGTAGATGCTCCGTTTCCCGCAGCAGAAGCTGGCCCTTGCTTTGCTGTGTCCTCTTGCTGGAAGAGTCCTGCTGCAGGATCGTTTTCTCTTTGCTTCTGTTTCTGATGGATATCTCCAACAATAGACTCGTGTTCTCCTCCGTCGGTTCCAGCCTGACACGGTTTAATGCAGCAGTGCCTACGGGGGCTTGAAAAGAGCAGCCCCCTTCTTTTTCTTTTTTTTTTTTTTCTTTTTTTTTTGTGGCCGAGGCCAAATTCCTTCACCCAGGCAGAAAGATTGTCCACGCTGACTGGCTTTTACTTTTCGAGAGAGCATTCTCCATCCGTCCGTGGCTTTCCTGCGGAGTGAGTCTCCCACTCCATTCAGAGGAGAAGGGTGCGTTCTGCGCATCTGCCTTTTGTTTTGCCGAAGCCTCTGGGACTCATAGAAGGGGGAGGAATTGATAAAAGCAAAGCATTTTGCCATAAAAAGAAACTAAGAGGGCAATGGAAGGCCATTTGTGTAATTCCCCAGGCTGTGTCTCTTTGAAAGTGAGGGTCTGGCAGAGTCTGCATAACCTGCTGACTTGGGATCCTTCTTTATACTTTACCATGTGCAATATGTTCCTTGTGCGTGAATTAAAGATTAAAGGCAGCTTAACCTGTATTCTTCTGTTTTGTTTTTGCAACATTCTCTGGTAGTGAAATGGTGAAACCGCATTTCTGATCAAAAAAGGCTCTGTGTGCGAGCGTGTAGGGAAAACACCCGGCAGTTTACACCCTCCCAGAGCAGAGCTGCCAGCTCACCGATGCTGTACGATGGGAGCAGGCCTCACAGGGCTGGAATTACGATCAGCATTTATACGGGGCTCTTTATCTCCTGGATCTAGCCCTGGTGGGTTCGTGGTTCCCAGCTTGGACTGTCAGGGGTCAGCTCGGGTGCGCTGCACCTAAACATGGGCTCATTTTGCATTAAAAAAGTGTTTTGTGGTGTCTGCCTGTATTCTGCCCTTCCTCGGGTGAGAAATTAAAGTAGCCACAGCCTTCTTGGGGTGTGGTGAGAAATAGCCCCATTTCTGCTATAGAGCAATGGAGTCAGAGGAGAAAATTGCTTCACAGAGGAAGAATTTGTTCTGCAAGCTTCTCCGATACTTTCCATTGACTGTAGAGTGGGTAGTGAAATGGTAAAATATTTCTTTTGTTGGTTTTGAATCTAGCGAAGAACAGAGGCAGAGTGAGGTAAAGGCAGGGTGAAAATTAAACCTATTTGGATGATTTAGCTGTTGGGGCTGCTTCTGCGTGAATCAAAGCTGGGTGCAGGAGCAGCGTACGAAAGGAACAGGCAGCGAGTCCCACTGGCCATCGCCGTGCTGGATGGAATGTCGAGGAGTCGTAGAGCTCGGGAGGTGAGGAGTGTCCAGAGGCAGAAGCTCTGTCTGGAGTGGGGAATTGCTTCCCTCAGAGCCAGGTAGCAGATTGCAGCGTGGGGATCCCACGCTTGTTGTTTGCCATGTGAGGCTTCAGCAAAACCGCACGGCTTGGAGCATCCTCCCATCGCAGGACGAGGAGCTCTGGGCTGGCCACGCTCACACAGTCCAGCAGCACCTCGGGTATCGAGTCTGTCCTGGACACCGCAGCTTTGAGAGCTATTGACAAACCAGAAGGAGATTAGAGAAGAGCAACAAAAAGGATTAAGGGGCTGAGGGGATTGATTTATGAGGAAAGATTAAAAGAGCTAAATATGTGTAGCTTGGCAAAGAGATGAGTACAAGAAGGCTTGATAACAGTCTACAAATGTTTGAAGATCTAAACATAAAGGGGTTGATCCTGCAGACCTCACTTTCATAATGTCCCTGCAGAATCAGTAGGCACTGGGTGTAATGTTTGCAGGACTGAACCCCAATACCAGACTAAAATCAGTTATGATAATACAGACATTTATATATACATACATATATAGGGAAATAGGTGAAGGAGTTTCAATATCAGCAAGAAATCTCCAACGCTGATGTGCTGAAACTTTAGAATTGTCTTAAAATGGAAGATACCGAATCCTTCAGCCTGGGTGTTTAATCCGGAGAGCGTACTGGATGATGAGGAAAGTGATGCACAGCCGAGGAGGGACGGGATGGGTTTCCTCCATCAGGTTCTTCTCTCTTCAGCTGCTCTGATCTTGCAAATCAGGTCAAGAATCCACATGAACCAGGAGCAGAAATTTCCTGCCAGGCTTCCTCTGTGGGTTGTCTTTTCTGGGGTGTGAGGTGTGGAAGGGAGGTTGGTTTTGATTTTTGGTTGTTTTTTTTTTTTTTAAATACGTGGCAATAGGTGGTAAAAGTGTTGGCATTGCAGCACTGGATTAAAAACTCCCAAGTTTCTGCCAGGGATTATTGGATGTTCGAGCAACCGGATTAGTTTCAGTTACTGTACTTTTGAACTTTGGCCTGGCTTCTGCTGGCAGATTCAGAAAATGAATGCATGGCTATGACACCTTTAGATCAAGTAGTGAAATTTCATGTTCCCCTACCATTGCTTCCTGCTTGGAGACTTTTTTTTTTCTCCCCAATTTTATTTACTTGGTGGTATTCCCAACAGTCACCCTGAAATTAATATTCCAAGCTAGGGCAGCTTCCAGGCTACCGCTCAACCTGCTCTTAGCTGGGAGAAAGAATTATATTCCTTCCTTGTGTTCAACAAGTCCAGCTATTTCCCTTCGTTTCAGAAAGACTCCAGCTAAACATAAATCTGTCTCCATCTGTGACAGCCCACAGTCATCTGTTTACCAAAATAAACTTTAAGCATATATTGAAAAATAATTTCTATTGAAATATGCATCCCTATGGCATTCAAGCTTGGTATTTAATGCCTTTTTTATGGTTAATAATGCATCAAAAGCATTTCTAGTCTTCAGCTGTCATTACATCACATACATGATGTGCCGGATGCGTTTAATTGACTAAAAAACTTGGAGTCAGTTTTTATTTTAAAAAATACTAATATATGATTACCGAGTCCTACTTCTCCTGATCTGTATCTTTCAGTAAACGTTCTGCTGGTGTGGAGCAGCCCGGTGACAAGGCTTGCAGAGAGCTCAGTGCTGCCTGGATGAGGAGAGGACACACAGGAACAACAAAAGCTGTTTGTTAGGAGCGTTTTCCTGAAGCAGAGTTTGCTTCTTTTTGATGTTGGCAGTGTAAAAGCAAGTTAATTCTGGAAAATATTATGAGAGCTACCTCAAGCTTAAATTAGGAGACTACTGGAGTGAGACCAGAATAGATGGTTCTGCCCCACGGGAATTTTTTGTTCCCACAGGCAAAATAAGAGTTACAAGGTGTGTTGCTGCCAGGACCTCAGTATTTACAGGCACGGCTGCGTCCTGAGGAGGGTGAATGTCACTCGTATTGATTGCAGGTTGTGCAGGTTGGGGCTGTTTATCCCTGGGCCCCTGGGATGGGGGGTATGGGATGTATGGGTATTGGGCTGGGGTTTTTTCTTCCTAAAAAAACCAAACAAACAAAGCCCCAAACCACATTTGAAAGACCCTGCTGAAGTCAGAATCTTCCCACGTGAATGTGATGATGTGAACCAATAAATGAACAGCTGAGTCGTTCTCAAACACCATTTGGGGGTGGCAGCAGACCCGGTAGTGCCTGTGGGACTTGCCAGGTGCAGAGGTCTTGTTGTTCATGTCTTGTGCCAGTGCAGAGGTAGCCGTGGATCCTGCCTTGAAGAGAAAATCTGAAAAAAGCTACAGCAAGGCAAAAGTAAATGGTTTTATAGACATACTTGTTCACAAGTCCTCAAAAACTTGGGACTGCATCCTCAACCTGCCTAGAGTTATACCCCAGTATCTTCTTTGGCCTGACCGTGAGTAATTGACTACATCCTGCTCAGCACCCCTGGAGATGTACGGATGCGCTTCCCTCCTGCAATTCTGTGCCGTTTCTCAGTTTGGATTTTAGCACTGTTGCCTCTGTTCTGCTGTTTGGTAGCAGGAAGGTCGCCGCTTCCCTCCCCTCTTGGTCTGCTTGGCTCCCATGTTCTCCCCTGTTCAGCTTTCAGGAGTCTGATTGCCCAGTATCCGAGCGCCAGCCCCGTCCCTGCTGGACAGCCTTCCAGCTTCTAACGTGAGAGGATTCTCCTCTGCAGCTTTTAAACTGCATTCTGTATCTTTTTCCTTCATCTCTCCCCTAGAAGACTTTAATTCTTAACTTGCCAGTGTATTTTCCTTTAGCCACTCGGCCTTTGAGTATCTTTAGCTGTTGGTTTGTGGTTTTTTTCCACTTTTGTCCTTTAAGTTTCTGTTAAGCCTTTAAAAATACTTTTTGATTGAATGGTAATGCTCAAAATCCTGTCATATTCCAGTGGAGGCACATGAAGGATGTGGAAAGACTTGGATTTTAGAAGACCTGAGATACTCATATGCATAAGGAGGATGTGAACATAGTTTTGAGAGGTGACTTGGTCTTCCTTGTAGGAATCATTCCGTTAATGCAGGTTAAACTGAGTGCTCTGGGGATGGCTCTTTGTTCCCTTCTCATGTGTGATGTGACCTGTGACTGAGGCAGGTACATTGCATCCCTCTGGTGCTCTTCCCAGTGTCACTTCTTCCACTGGCCTGTGCACAGGCAAACTCTGGTCAGTGATGCCGACTTGAGCATCAGTGGTTCTGGGTATCTCTGGTAGGTGGATGACATGACACTTTTTAGCTATATTTCTAAACTTTGCCAGGCGTTCCAGATATAGCTCAAGACTGAAGCCTGCCAGATGTTGTTTAAATACTCACATTTTAAATGTCAGGGAAATGGGGCATCTCACTAAGCTTGCTTGCTTTCTTTTGGTTTTCCCTACCCCTTCTTTACCTGCCTGTTTTGGTCCCAGTGGTCACCTGGTTTCCTGGTAAATATTCATTACCTCTTGCAGAAGGTACTTTTCAGTTGCCTGTCTTCTTCAGTCATCACTGTCCTGTACTTTGGGGCTCTGACACTGTCTGCCCATGGTTTAATGTCCTGTCCCAGTTCTCCCATCTTGGCCGTCAATGCCAGAACGCATCCTCCCGCGGCAGCAGGGACGGGTTTGCTGACACACGCTTGGAGCGCAGCCACCTGCGAGTAAGGGGGCTATTTTCACACCCAGGACACCCACGTGTCACGTGCCGCAGGGCTCCAGCTCTTACACGTGCTCACGTGCAGGCGCGCGCTGGCTCGCTGGCGTGTGCTCCGTGCTTCCCACACACGCTGGCGCTTGCGTGTGTAGCACTGGCCTCATGTTAATGTTTCCAGGTCAGATGTGGCAGGGTACTGTGAAGGGCCAGTCACTTAATGAACCCCTCTGGGACCTACCTCAGTTACTAACAATTTCTCTCCAACTCATCAGGCAGGGAATCGCAGCCCTTGCTGTTTCACTCCATCACTCTCCTCCACTGCCTTTTCCGCCTGCTCGCTCCACACAAACAAACCAATTATCGATGAAGATACAAATTGGGTCCTTTTTCCTTGAAAGCTCCTTCAGCCTTGCACTTACCCAGGTTTCACAGGCACGCATCAACCTGCGTGCGTTTCTGCCTCTCCTCTCTGTTCCTCTCTTCCGCAAGCCAAACTGCACGTTCACAGTTAAGCATAAACCTTCGTACCCAGACCTGGTATTGACTTGCACAACCCCCCAGCATCCGCACACACGTGCTTGTGCCCTTATGAAAGCACACGGAGGAGAGCTGGGGTCATTCATTAATTTGAGAAGTTCTTTGTTTCAATTGGAGGTCACCTTATCTGCCTCTGTCTCAGACAGAAATACCCCCCAAAAGAATCTGTTCATCTCCAGTTTGTCAGCAAGGCCCTCATGTACCAGAGATGATAAAATGAAATCTGGTTTATGAGGTGCTTGTAAGCAAGTATGCGTTCGGAGGGTGCGTGTGCATCTTTGTCGTCTTAAAAATATGTGTGTCACACATGAAGTGTGAGGTGACAGCTGTGAACAGCTGGAGTCTTTGTCCAGTTCTGGAGCCATGCCCTAATGTTTGGCTCTATACTTTGTGTGTGGAAATTTGGCATCGTGCGTATTTGATCTAAGGAAGTAAAATTGACCAAGTCTTCCCAAAGTGCGTCTGCAGCTGAGCTTCCCTTTACATCACACTGGCCCCCTCCATGCCTCACCGCTTGTCCATGCACCTAAATGAACTATTCAGCCCCTTGGCACCTTTATGAAAGTGCGTTTTGGAGTCTGTGCGGTCAGCCTGGAAAACATGAGGTGGCAGAAAGTGGGAGGTTCCTTGTAGCAAGCAAATAACCTTCTTAAAACAAAAAGAAAAGACTTTTAAATTTGCAGTGTTTTGTCAAAGTATCGAATGTTCAAGAGGAATGTTCTTCCAACCCTGACCTTGTAGCATGTGCTTGAAGTGCTCCTGGGGTGCTGGCATCTCTCCTCCCCTTGCTCCTTGGGGCTGTGCTCCAGCCCGAGGCCTCTTCATAAGGAGATTAGTCCTGTGCTTAGGCAACCTGTGCTTTCCAAGACCGTGTCCACTCCTTTGAGAAACGATTCCTTTGGACTGCTGTGCTGGTTCATCCCCCACTTCCACCGCTGGCCATAGGGCTTCTCTGTGAGGACCTTATTGATTCACCCAGGAGCTCCCGGCACCAGCGTGTGAAGGTTAAGCTCATGCTGCTGGAGGTGACTTTTGGCGGGTGGCTCGTTACCCCCAACAAGACCAAAGCCAGGAGAGCCTTCAGTTCTCACCCCGGGTAAATCGGAGCTAAAAGGGCTCCGAGGAGATGAGGCAAACTCTGCAGAATCTTTCCCAACTCCATTTGAAAGTAAGAAATGAACCACACGAATGCTGGACTCTGAACATGGAGGGGAGTCTTCTGCAGTGTTGCCATCACATTGTTGTCCGTATGGATCTCGGAGGCAGTGTAGGAGGAGGGTAAGCAGTCAACACGTGGGGGTTTCAGAAGGAGGAAGATGTGCTGATAAAGAGCAAAGCTATGCAGAGATGGAGCAGTGGAATTAATTGAGGTGCAGATTTAACTCTAAGTACAGTTAACGAGAGTCCCTGCGGGTAGCAGGTGTTGCCAGACCAGCAGGAGGCAAGTTCTAGAGCTCATGGTGGGGAGGTGACTGTATCCAAAAGCTGTGAAACCGACTGTTGCAGAGGCTGTGGTTTTGAGGTACCCTCAGTGTCTTTCATTTGACCCAACACCTTAGAACCCAGAAAGGAGAGACCATTTCTGATTATTTTCATTTCCTTGCCGTGCGGAGCACATAGCGCAGGTGATAACTGTCACACAGCAATTTTGTAAGAAAAAAGCTGTGAAAAACTGACTGCAGTAAAATCTAACTCTGCAAAGAGAGCTACATGTAAATGCAGGATTTTATTTCGTCTTTAGCTTTAGAAAAGAAACTATCCATAAGGTTGACTTTTAAGCGGAATGATGGCAATTCAAATAATGTCAGAGTAAAGGAAATTGTTAAAAAAACCCCTACAAAGTGAGTCATATTTTAAGAAAAGAGAAAATAAAGGAAAAAAACCAAACCACAAGCTTTGGCAATTAAACGTAAAATCATAATAACACAAGCGTTGTCATGTCCCCCCGAGAACAGACTTGTGTGAGGAGCAAATTGCTGAAAACATCGAAGGTAACACTAAATGCTTGCTCAATGACATCAGCATGAGAAAGGTGGCCGGGGAGTCTGAGGGTGCTAGATGTCTGGAGACTGAGTTATAAAATGAGCAGTTATCAAAAATGAAGTGGTCGCAGAGGCGCTCGCAGTGATCCCCCCACCGGTACCGGCGTGCTGTGGAGCAGCTCTGCGAGGTGACCGCGTTAGGAGCTTCTCCTTTTAGTGGGAATAGGTTTGAAAAGCTGCCTCAAATTAAAATGTCAGGAGAAGGTTTTAAAACAAATCGATAAAAACAACTGTAACCCATTGTCAGGACAAGATGCCAAGAGTTAATGAACTAAAATTCAAAATAGCCAAATCACTGTATTATGTAACTTGTGGTTTAACTTGGCCCAGCGCTGGAGGAATTGATTGTGATTACAGGTCTTTAAAAAGGCTCTCGGGTGATGTCAGGAATTTCAGAGCAGTAAACTTTGTTTCTGTTGTGGAAAAACAGGGATATCACGAATGGCATTTGCAGACACACGGATAAGTTGGACGTGATAGAGGAGAGTCAGCACAGCTTTGTAACTGGAGGTCAGTCATCGCAAACCGGTCGTGCTGCTTTAAAGGAGTGGATAAGCTCGTGGGTGTGAAGTGATAGAACGAATTAGAGCCCCCCAAAAAGTTGTGTTTTTCTGGGGGGGAAGATGGAAATATGAGTCATGCTTACAGAAAAGGAAAAAGCATAAGCTTTGGCAATTAGACGTGAATTTGTAATAACACAAGTAAAAATAAAAGCCAAAATTTCAAGGAAGGAATTGCTGAAAACATTAGGAGCTACCAGGGAAGAAAGACAGACCGACACAGAAATACTTTCACACCATCGTACAGGGCCATGGAATGGCCACATCGCTGTTGCTTCTTCGGGTTCTCTTTCTTCTGCTGCTCTGTCTTTCAACAATGATACGGCAGAAATTTAAAAAATACAGCGCAGGTCAACAAACTTTGGGAATTTGGGAGCTCTTTCAGTCTTTTGGATTTGAATTGTTTTGTGCTGATGAATTCACAGCTTGATGAAGTGTTCACTGCAGAGTAGGAACCCTTAACCTTCAGGCTACTGGGAGCTAGATGTTTATTAGCAAAGAAAAGGGAACTGCGTGGCCTTTCTTTTACTCTTGCTGTTGTTTTCCTGAGCATCTACTACCGCCTGCCTTCAGAGAGGGCTCTGCGCCAGGTGGGCTCTGGCCTAAGCTAACATGGCTGTTGTTCCGCACCTCCATCGCCATGCTTCGAGGCAGCTCTGCACCGAGGCACCAGAACTTCTGCTGGTTTTCTTCATTTTGCAGAAAGAGGCTGTTGCTGTGCAGGGTTTGGCAGGTACCAGCCCCGTAGCCGATAACCGTACGCTTCAGAAAGGGCTGCCTAGATAAGAGTCATTCTATCAGTAGTGAAATTCCTATTTTAATGTAATTTTACAGACCCTGATTCACTGTCCCTTAACTGCAGCTTGTTATTTCTGGCATTAGAGGGTAAAAAAAAATAGCTTCTGGGCATGTGACACTATTCACAGGCCTTTAATGTCAGAAATAATGATCATGTTAAATTGGAGCTCATTACGACGAAATGAGACCTCATTGAGCCCTCTTTTTGGGGGGTTGTTTAATGATTTTCCTTTTTCTCTTCTTTTTTTTCCTTCTAAGTAGCTCTGAATTGGTACACTGGGGGAGAAGCTGGGAGGTTTGGTGGTAAATTTAAATCGCAAGAAATGTATACCTTTAAAATATATATTAAAAAAAAAAAAAAGGCTTGATTTTTCTACTGTTCTCCCCAAGTACTCTGTTCCTTTGTTACATTTTCAGTTATAGAAATTTCTTGCACCTCTTAAGGCTGCTAATAATGGTTATATCTGAGCCAGCTACAAAACATATTTGGGACTTTATTTCAAGCACTACTTTTCTCATAATGAACATGAAGACCCCATTTTCCAATCTTTTTTTCTAATCACGTTCAAAAGTTCTGAAGCTGCCTCCCGCGATACGGCTGCAATAAAGCAGCTTTGCCGTTCCCGTGAAGCCTACGGACGAAAGCGGCGAGCGCCCACGCTCCCCGTCCCTGCCCGGGGCCCGCTACGCCACAGTCCTTTCCAGATCTCAGGCACGAGTGGATTTCTCTCATAGGGGCTGTCCAGCCCTCCACGGGCAGAGCTCTGCCGGCGCCGTGCTGTGCGGAGCTCTCTGGGATCAAACCGTCGACAACACGCTACTGCTGTTGAGTTATTAATAGGTAGATATCTTCAGGGGAAAAGAAGTCGTGTTGTTCTCCTTCCGTCTATACGTAGCTTGAATTTTATGGCATTCTGTCCGTTTTGCTTCCCTCCTCAAATCACCCGACAGTCACGTTCTGTTCCTCGTGAATGCGCTCGCTGGATTTGCGTGCGCCGGGAACACCTCCATGGGTTTAGGTAGCTCTGGTTCTACCCATGTTTCATCCCGTCCTCTCTTTTGCTGATTTATTTATCGATTACTTGATTTCCTTCATGTTTTCACTGCGTCGTGTGGTATTTTTCCCGTGCTTTGTCCTGCATCTCCCATGATCTCTGATGTGCTGAGCAAGCTGCAGCGTGCTTATTGTGGTGGTATCGGCCGGCGCAGTCGGCGGTGGTCTCCATACACAATCAGCCAACGTGGAAAAAGGGACTTTAACAAACAATTTCTTAAAGCATGTTCCTTTTTAGAGAAGGTCCAATTATAAAAGCAGCACGGGAGAAAATTTTAAGACACATAAAACCAAAATTCTAATGGAGGCGGATAGAAAGTACAAAGGTGGAATTGGCCTCTAGATACTGAAAGGAAAACAGTAGAGAACAGATCATAAGGAGCTGTAAAGGAGGGAGATAAATACTTTATCTGTGCACTGAAAAAGGAAGCACCTGTAGACGGTTGCAGTGTCACAGTGATAAACTTGGAAGACTATCTTTGTCCCAGCTCTCAGAGGAATATGAAGATGTTAAGCCTGAAGAAAGGATGTTTCCATTTTGCATGTGACAAACAGTGGGTGTCTAGACAAGTGCTTTAGCAATTAAGATGTTTAGTAAAAGGGTTTTAGAGGTGTTACGGAGAAAGAAAGCCAAACGTAGACAAAAATCTGCATACGATGACAGAGAAAAGCCGGAGTAAAAGATGATGCCTGAGATAAGAGACTTCAGTGTTAAAGTATTTGAGGAAGCTGGTAGCGAAAGAGACTTTGCAGGGCAGATTGGGACCTCTGCTCTAGCTAAGGGGAGCTCTTGATGTGATAGACAAGCTGCTGGGTGCCGTGTTGAATGATACCTTTGGATAGACCTTTGAATCCTCAACCCAGGGGTAAGTGGCTCTCTGTTTGTGGGTGAGAATGCCCCTTTCCTCCTAACATACATACGTAGGATGTGTAGCGGGTTCTCTTGCAAGGAATTTTGGACCACGGAGAAAAGAAAAACTGGCCGGATTCCAGCATTTGGGTGATTTGGCAGAGAAAACAACAACAGAGCAGCTTTCCTCAGTGCTGAAGCTGAACGGGGAGCTGCTGAGGGCTGGGCTGTGCGTGGGGCGTGCGCCAGTTCATAATCTACCTCAGAAGAGGAAAACAAGGCTGTGCTTAATATTTAGAGGAAATAATTGGACTTCTAGCTCTCAGCACAGCTATTGCTTGTGTGTAGGCATGAGCTTAACCTTTGTATGCAGCACAGTCAGCTCTTCTCTGCAACATTTGGGTAAGATCGTGACGGTTCTTCTTGGAACTTCATCGTGCCTGAGATTTCCCTCTTGCCGTTCGGTCACTGGGAGAGGCTGGAGAAGTTCACCTTCCCGCACAGAGCAGGGGGCTCGGGGAGCCAAGTGACAGCTCACTGTATGACCTCTGATAGAGGATCTCGTACGTTAAGGCTGATCCTGCAGGCTGAGATCTAAAGCTGGAGATGGACGTCTGTCTGTCCGTCTCATTCTACACAGAAATGGGCACGTTTGGGGAAAATGACTCCCCGTTATTAACCGCTCTGCTTTGCCTCTGCATTGCGAGTGACACAGGGACTATTACCAGCTGGGGGAAAACAACATTTGAATAGTGTTAAGCATATTCCAGTGTAAAGAAAAATCCTGAAGATAATTATTTGTATCCAAATTATTTTCCATTCTTTAGCAGACGTTTTCAGACTTCAAATATGTTGTTTTCTGCAAGTGCTGCATAATAAATTAATTGTTTAATTAGTAATAGATGTGTCACTCCTGGGAGCAAATCCCCTACTTTGAACAAGTAAACTAGACACCACTTTCATGTTTAATATGTTGGGTTTAAGACTTTTACCTCTTTTTAAATACATGTATTTTCATAGATCAGATAATACCTTAAACTATTGTCAGTGATTATGTGAGATCTCACAACACAGAATGGTGCAAACTAGAGACATTTCTTGACTTTAATCAGCAATAAAAGCAGGAAGAAATTAGAATTTACTTCCCATCAGCAGATCTCCCGCACACATTCCGTCTACTCTAAGTACTGAAGTGGTCCTCATTACCATAGATGTGAAATCTCACCGCTCTGGGAGCCTTTGTAACGTAACCTAGCGTGGAAATACATCCCGCTGTGGAAGGGAATCGAGGCACAGAGAGGCTAATGGGACGGGAAAACTTCTCACCCAAGACACTGGCCTTCTTAGTGGGAAACGCTGCTGCTTCTGGAGCCTCCAAAAAAGAGAAGGTGTGGTGACCACCGGTTGCTTCAGCTACGTAGTGTAGGAGGGGTAGGAAATGGACCACCACCACTTGGAAAGGAAAAGGGGCGAGTAGCTGCCCCAGGGCTCCTGCTACGCCCTGTAGAGAAGCAGTGCCCTTCTCACATGCACTTGGGCTTTCTTTCCCGTTCGGTACGTTTGAGTTTTTGGCAGGTGGTGCTTTGCTAGCACAAAGGGACCCCGATTCTGTTGTTCTTCAGCACTGTTGAAATCAAATAATGAGTGCTAGTAACTGTATGAATCGTATTGCGGTGTTCGTGCCAAAGCATTCAGCTATTTGACCTGTTGGGGTTTTTTTTGTGAATGAGGTTTGTCTAAAAAATATTGGTATGTTCAGATATTTATCAGCTTATATTTACAAGGTCCTCAATATACGTGTCTAGTGATTCTAGCGAATCAACTCGGACGGTACCAGCATTACGCTGAATTTTTCTTGCCTCTGCCTTGCCAGTAGGAATTGCCAGTTTCATCAGGACGTGTTTTCCTTATGCCGTGGGATATGGTTGTGGGGAGAAGAGGGGTTCAGGAGAGCTATGTTTTGGGCATTGCCTCCTCCTAGACAGGAGACCCAGGAGATACTATCCAAGCGTGGAAGTGCAGCGTTAAGAAAGCCAAAGCCCCCCTGGAGGTGAAGCTGGCAAGGCATGTGAGGGACAACTGAAAGGGTTTGCACAGGATCATCAGCAGGAAAGAGAAAGGAGAGAAAACGTGGCTCTGCTGTTGAACATGTCAATGTATTTGGAAGAACGTGTGTCTGCGTACAGTGGAGCGCTGGTGAATATCAGAAACTTACCACATGTTTGAGGTGGTGGGGATCCCCGAGCTCAAGAGAAGGTGGTTGTGAGAGCTGTTAAACGGGTAACCTAGGGGATTAAAGGCTCAGCGTGGCTGTGTGTTGACTGAAGGACAGGTTTTGTTAGATGGCAGTTTTTAATAACCAAATGTGTGGGTTAAAAGGAGGAGGGAAGAGAACAAGGAAAATTGCCAAATTCTGAGAAGCAGCTCAGAATTTACCAAATGTAAAGGAATCCCATGGAGACCCGCGGCCCTTCCACGCTGTCGGTTTTGTGCTGCCAGTCAACAGCTCTTGGTGCCCGAGAGCAGAACAACATCTCTTTTTCTCTCCAGCTCTACCAGGACGCTTGGGTGTGGTGGGGTTTTGCAAGAAGTACGCTGATGTACGGCAAGGAGCCGTGACACCTCAAACTCATTTACCCGGAGCCACTGAACTGACCTCTCATGAGCCAGCCACTCAGCCGGTGTCGCCCTGGGCTGGATGCTAACAGGTGACTGGGGCGCACGAGCTCTTTGTTCCTTCCCTGTCCCCAGCCCGCTCACCCTCTCCCCTCGGCTTTTGTTATCTATCCAAATTGTTAGCGGAGAAGATGGATGTATGCAAAGCACTTCCGCAGAATCCAAGCTGGAACAGCTGTCAGAGATGCAATCCCACTTAGTTGCTCTTCATAAAATGCGTGCGGCATTTTTAAGAGTCTGGATAAAGGGTAAAGGCAAACTGCGCCCATTTAGCAGAAGGCAGCGTGTGACAGCTGACAAAGTGACAGTGGGCCCCTGAACAGCCCATGTCACTCTTCAGCGGGAGGCCCTGAAATGCCCATTTTAATTTAAATGTTATTTTCAAATAAAATTGCCACTTTGGGATAATTGCTTCTTACTGTGTAACTTTGAGAACACCGTACTGAGCAAAGTGGGTGCAGCTTTCTTTATTGTTGTTCTTATTTGTTATTGTGCAGCACCATATGTGTCTGCAGCCCCGTGCGATAGGTGGTCCCCAGAACTGCCTGCTGCACAAATCAGCCTTTTGTTCTGGGAGCTGTTGTTTTAAAAAAAAAACAAAACAAACCCCCCAACATCCGCGCAAGGTGAGGCGCTGGAACCAGGGTGATTTCAGGCGTGCGCGTTGTCTGGGGGTTTTTTGTTTGCACGGAGTTTTCTGGTAACCACATCTACAGTGATGGGCACAATATAAACAAATATTTTCCTTTGTGCGGGAACGACTTACGCGTCTTTTCATCGGAAAGCTCCACTAACTACTCACTTTCCCCTTTCTTTCTGGCCTCTTGGAGCCTCCTGGTATGGCACGAAACAAAAGTGCGAAGCCCATTTTCTAAGCGGTTTTGCGAATGCAATCGGCGTGTTTACAAATTCCTCTTATTTAAATTCTTCCCTTCATCGAGAGAAGGAAGTGTTGTTTTAAATCCTTACGCACCCGGCTCCGCGACGGGTTCGTGGGGTTCTTTCTGTTTCTGTTGTGTTTTGTTTTTTGATACCCTGAGGCTCGGTGTGTCTTGGGATGTCCTAGTAATGGAGTAAAGAGGTCAGAAGAACAGCAGTGAGAGACTCTATCTAATTCACACCTTGGCACCAGCACACTGGGGCTGACACGTCCAATTTACTGTGGCACTGTTTGACAGGTGTCAGGACTCGACAGTCGCACAGAACTACACACGGCTGCAGAATCAGAAAGAGGGAGGGGATGATTGAACATTCTGCAAATGAGACACCCAGGGAAAGAAAAACACACACGCGTGCGCGCGCACACACAACAATTCAATAGGAAATCTGGGCTAATTAACGCCTGCTGTTGCCTGATGCGTGGCATGGCCCCTCAAGGACTCTTTGCCATTCGAGAGTTGAAAACATGTCAAGAGGCTCCTCTTTTCTCTTGCATGAAGAATATTATGACATTTTAGTGCTTAAAAAAAAAAAAAAAAAAAAAGTTAGAATAACTTTCTCCAATTTCCGTAGCAAGTTGTGAAACTTCTTGAAGTTCAGCCTCACCAGCTCTGTTCCTTGCTTCCCAGTCTTGTATCTAATCGGGGCACTTTTTACCCGGCCAGATCCACCTCCTGAAATCTCACCTTCCCCGGACGGCGTGTCTGTGTGCTTTTCTTTTCCACGGATCTGAGGAACAGTCTCTGCTGAGTGTGCTTGACGGCAGGAACGATCGTTTCGGAGCGGCTGCTCGCACCCCTCAGCTCTGTTGGGATTGTGCCCTGACTTCTGCGGGAGGCGCTGCCCCAGCTGGTGGGCACCCAGATGCTGTGGCCGTTCCCTTCTCCAGCCAGAGAGGCAAAGGCTGCAGGAATTCAGGCAGCTCTCCCTGCCCGGTTCCTCACGGCAGAGCCCAGCATGCGCTGCTGCGCGCAGCTGGTGGGAATTTGCTGGAGAAGAGCAGGTGTCTTTCCACACTTCTCCTGACATTCCGGCGCCGCTGGGGAAGGAGCAGTTCCCGAGCGCGTGTTGATAAAGCACCTAACAACGTGGGCCTCGCCCTGCCTGCCGAGGCCTCTGGAGAAGCTCGTGATGCATCTGATAACCGTTACCGTGGCTGCTGCCGCGGTGAGTAATGGTGAGGAGCGCATGCAGCCTGTGCCAGCCACTTGGGATCGGACAGCCACCTGCTAATGAGGTTTGCGTTAATGCCACAGAAGGAAGATTCCTAGACCTTAAATTTGCCCGGAACGTGAGAAATGCGACTCAATCCTCGCTGTCCATCCTCTGACCTCCCTGTGGTGGCTTCTGCTGCAGTGCGGATAGGGGGCTGTGCAGAAAGCTTTCCGCTTCGCGTTGGGACTGAATTGTTGAGCGGGTTAGCAGCGGGAGACGGCGATATTTGAAATTTGTCTGAAGTGGGAGGATCCCATCGTTTGGGGAAACAGCTCTGTACAATGCTGCAAATCAACGGGACACGGTCTTGTCCTGCTGAGAAAGTCAGCAGAGCCAAAACTGAATTTAAAGAAAGCCTTTATTATTATTATTATTCATGTCAGGACTCCGTTGGGAAAATCTTTATCTGCATTAAAACGTACATAAGAAGAGGAAAGAAGAAAAGGCCAAGAAGAGTGTGTACTACAAAGCGTCCCTTTGAGCTCAGCTCCGTTCCTCTGTAAAGTTCGTTGCCAGGCTCTTCTCAGGGAGAGAATTTGGGTTCAAGGTTGAGCCGGAGACGTTTCCTGGCGCAATGTATATCCCCTGATCGCACCTTTAGGAGATTATCCCGTCATTAAATATTTGTAGGATAACAGGAGAAGCCTAATTTAGTTTTTGTTTCTTTTTCTCTGTGGTTTAATCACAGATGAAAGAGACTAATAGCACTACAGAGCTTTCTGGTGATCAAAGGCCAATCAATCCTCTTTGTGGAGTAATTAACTATTTGCTAAACTTGCAGAATTGATTTCCATTTAGGGCTAAGAGAGAGGGTTTTAAATGAAGACCGATTTACCAGGCGTAAGGAGGGAATCTCAGCACTGATGCCAGGAGATACTCAGAGTGATGAATTGGAGCCTGCTAATTGGAGGATGAAAAATACAGCTGGAATCTGGCCCCATTTGCTCCTACTTTGGGGAAAGACAGGAAAAGGGAAAATAAGGCTGAGAATCTGACAGATGGCTTTCTGCAAGTGCAGCGGGGAGAGCCGAGCGCAGTTAAAGCAGCATCTGACTGACTGGAGGAAACCTAGATGTAACCAGCACAAAATTGTGTTGCAGAGAACCCATTATTCAGGTGGATGCTCCATCTCAGAGTCGTTGCTGTCTGCTCGCTTGCAGCTTTGGGCCGGCGAGCTCGGAGCAGCTTGCACCTGAGCGGAGTCTCCCAGTGCAAAATCAGTTGGCCAGCTTTGCCTGGGTGCAGCTTTAGTTTGACAAGAATATTTTATCGCCGCGGATGAAATAGGGGCTTTTTGAAAAGCTGGGAGCGTACAATGTTTTTTGGCACTCTGGTGGAGGTTCGAGGAGCAGGGTCTGTATCAATACACATTGCAGCCTCAGAAGGGTAATCGGGGTGCTAGGCCCTACTTGGGGGTGTAGAAATGCGGAAGGGAATTGATCGGGTAGTTAGGACTGTTCACGGATATGGGGCACCTTCCACAAACAGAGGGACTAAAAAGGCTAGAATTCATCATCCGTGATAATAAATGTGATGGAGAAATGCAGTAGCAGCTCATAAATTGTGAGCAGCGCAGGAAAATGATTAGGGAATAATTACAAGTGTGGGGTATTCACCAAACGGGGAAAGTTTATAACAAAGGAAAGGAGGTACCTTTTCCCAGAGCAAATAATTAACGCGTGGAATTTATTGCATGGGATATTGTGGAAGACAAAAGAATAAATGAGTTCAAAGTAGTTTAGACAAATTAGAAGACATTAGAAGACGTTTGCTGGTGGGCGTTGGACGCAGAGCCCGGATGAAATCTCTTGGCTGGGCAGGTCCCGAGCAGCTGCGGCCGTGTCGCGCTGCAGTGTTCCTCTGCTTCCTGGCTGGGGCTGAGAGAGCAGCCTGGCTTCAGCTGGACCTGGCGTGGCCGTTCTGCAGTCCCCATCCAGCGGTGTGTGGAGCACAGCACTGCCAGGGCTGGAGGTCAGCAACACCAGGAAGTCCTGGGCATGTAAATTCCATTTGGTGGCAGCTACAAGGCAAGTCCATCGTTGTTTCGCCTGCGCCTGCACGAGCCCTCGTGCTACAAACGCATCCTCGCTGCCACGGTCGCTGTGAAGGGGCCCATGGTGCCAGCGGTGCCCCTGCTGTGGGAAACTTTTAGGTAGCTGGGACAAAACTCAGCTCTGCAAGAGATCTGCAGTGACATCTAAACCAAGCATAGCGCAGGCTGGGCTTTTGATCAGAGCGTGATACAAGCACTTCGATAAAGAGCTGACACTGCTGTGATGAAACTGGGAAGGGGGGGGTCTTCTTAGAGTATTCACTGCTACCTCACATCATTGTTACGGGCACGCTCTGTAGGAGAGGGACCAGGATTAGGGCATGGACTGGCTTTTGTTCGGAACTACAGACCTTCTGGGGTTGCCTCCTGGCTTTCAGAGTTAGTCCAAACCTTCACTGAGAAAGAAAAAAACCCCACAAACTAGAGGAAACACTGTAAAATTGCTGTTTATCCGGTTGGTATATAAATCTGGTATTACTTTATCATGGAGAAGGTTGGCTCTTCTGTATCAAATGATTCCCTTGATGTGATTTGATTCAAATGATTCCCTTGATGTGATTTGATTCACGTCAGCGCTTCCAAAAAAGGTGCTATCAGAACTCCAGTAAGGAATTCACCTGCGTAGCGAAGCGCCCAACACGAGTTCCCTGTTGGGTAGGAAGCACACCCTGCTCTCAGCCACGCTGTAATGCCACCAGAGCTGGGCAGCGTGCTGTGCCACGCTGTGCCGTGCCGTGCCAAGCCGAGTTGTGCTGCTCTTGAGGTCTCTCTGGTTAAGGGCAGTGACCTGCGTGGCCTCTGCCCATCTGCTGCCAGCTGGAGCAGTGCTTCTGGGGACACTTAGAGCAGCCGGGCTGGCTCTGCCTGCCCGGGCCGTGGCTGCCGGAGCGGGTGGCCCGTGGGTGGCAGGGCCGGGTGGCCGGGCTGCGTTTCGCAGGAGCCTCTGCGCAGCAGGAGCCAGGGAAGTTTTATCGTGGGGTAGTGCTGGTGTCGAGATGATTGTATTTGCTTGTTATAAATTGAATTCGCCTATTAGAGAGCTATGACTTGATTTTTTTCATTAGCCCACAAAGCTTGAAGGGAAAGTTTCTTCTGAGGTCCCTCCAGACCTCTTTAAACAGGGATATAATGATTCTCTGTTGAGAAAGAGCAAAAGAAATTCCACTGCTGTTTAAACAATTAAAAGCGGAGCTGTACTTGGCGGAGAGGCTGAGGCACCGGCGGTAACCTCTCCTCTCGGCTGACCAGCAGCTTTTAAATGCAGGGGCTGCTGTGAACTGACTCACTGCAGGATAATTACGTTAGGGACCCATACGGCCTGCTGAAAATCAATTCTGTTGGACCAGCGTGTTTGTTCGGAAATCCACTCAGCCAATTCAGGAGTACATTAGGCTGCAGGCCCCGTGCGCTGACCTCCCCAGGATTGGGGTTGACACTTGAACGAAGGCGTTTGTCCAGTTAAAGGACAGTGCTACCAGCAGACTCTTATCTCCCCTAAATTGGATTACTCAGATCTGCTTGTTCTCTTTAAAGATAGATACTTCAGGTTTTTCTCCCTCTCTTTCTCTCTGTCTGAGACAGTTACCTAGCGATTACTGTTTAACATGCCCTTCTTAGCTATTCCTGGACGGTCAGCACTTAATATCGCCCCTGGAGCTTCCTTTCATGGCCAGGGCTGGTTTATAGCGGGGGCTGTTTCTCCCAGCACTTCTCCAGCCACAGTCGCTTCCTACTGGATGCTGCAGCAGGATGTATGGAACCCATCGTGTCGCAGCCGGACGGGGTCTGCATGACCCGGCGCGAGCTGGTTCAACCCGAGTGCCGGGCTGGGGGTGAAGGAGAGGCCCTGGTGACGG
>JANHFX010016826.1:4220-24303 GCA_027560015.1 Chloroceryle amazona | reverse complement strand
TGGGGGTGACGGAGAGGCCCTGGTGACGGGGCTGCGTTTGTGCCACCCCAGGGAGGTGAGCGGGAGAGGTGAGGCCAGTTCATCGGCAGGTTGGTCTGGGCCTTGAGGGGCTGTCTGCTCCCTGCCGAGGAGCACCGTACACGGGCGTCGGGGTTCCATCTGCCTGGGACACGGGCACCATCCTTGTCGTGAATCAGACCCGCCTCGATGAGTTTCCTCGCCATCATCTTGAGCGTCAGAGGATACCTGCTCTAAACCCACTTGGCCTTTCCCACCAACCATGATAATGGAAGACTTAGCTTAAAATGTCCAACCCATAATGTATAAAGAACACCTCCAGCTTTCTCGAACAGTTTCCCATAGGAAACTTGAATTTTGTATTTTTAAATCCAGGAAGAGCTGCTAGTGGACTGTTACAGTGGCTAGCCTCAAACATCTCCGCATGAAACAGGTTATCAGGCTCGTTCTCTCTCCTGCTGCAGAAGGTAGTGGGGTGTGTGCATCAAATGGAAATGTTTTCTTGCTTTTCTCCTAAAAGTGTGGAGGGAAAAATAGAAAATAAGGTTGAGGAAGAAATAATTTAACTGAATCCTTGAGACTTGCCTCCCTCTGAGCTGAAAATGCACAGGCACAGACACAAATCTTTCTGCTCTGTAGCTGATCCGTATGTAGATTTTTTGTTAATGGTGTTGTACTTTGCCTTCTTTATCTCCTGAAAGTGCTGCTTGTCCTTCTTTTAATCGGAATACTATGTAAATATAAGAAAAAACTCTCTCGAAAGAAGAAATTTTTGCGTGCGTTTTGTAAATTATGTATGAGGAGACAAGGGAAGGAGAAGAGCCTGGGCAGGAGAAGCGTGTGCGTGTTGTGTTCCCAGTAAGCAAAGATCTGGGACAGTATCTTAGAGTGGGCAGGGAGCAGTGGAACAGATACACGGGTAGGGTATAACTGGTGATAGTACCCTTACAGTAGGAAAGTCTGCTTGAATGGCTGCGTGGAGGAGCTGAGATGAAAATATCCTGGACACCGTGATTCAGTTTAGCGTTTTTGTGCTGATAAAATGTTTCCAAAACAGTTTGATAATATCTCTGTTTGTGAAGGATACGCTGAAATATCAAAAAAATGGAAGTCTTCTATGTGTATGCAGAATGTCTGTGGCAAGCTCCTATGGGAGTCAAAGTTCTTGCTTAGCATACAAAGGCTTATGAGTTTTATAGTGTTCAGACTCTTAATCTACAAAGCGTAATTTAATCCTCTTTTATCTAGCCGCACCACAAAGCCCCAGTTGTAAATAAATCGTATGGTGACTGCAGATGCAGCTGCAGCTTCTGCTTCCCTCACCTACCTTCGGCAAATATTTCTGCAAAACAGATGAAATTAACTGGGGTAACCAATAAATAAAGAGCGAGGTCTGGAGAACGAAAGGTTGTAACTCAGCGGTAAACCTTAAGCGCAACTGATAGCTCTGAGTTCCTGCTCAGCTGCCTGCCGATATCAATGATTTTCTGTTTTCACGAGTCCCGGCTCTTTGCCCTCCGTTCGTCGGCGCTGTGAAAGGACGGGAGGGCTGGGTAGACCTCCAGACTATCTTTACAAATGCTACCAGTTGGGAGATGGGGTCAGGTTGGATGTGAATTAATTTATGCAGCGTGAAGGACCGCATCTGTGTAATGCCCAGTCCGACGTTCACCTGCAGATTCCAGCACGTGTCCGCGGCGCCTTGGTATGGCCACGTCCATCGTGTGATGGGCAATTACCACAAGAAGGAGCAGCCAGGAGCTTTGCTCTCTGCCCTGCCGTGTGTGAGTCCCAGGAACCATCTTGTCTTCTCCTAGGCAAAGAATTCTCCAGGAGCAAAGCTTTCTGACAGAGTGCTGTCAGGGAGACTGTCCCTGCTGCGGGGCATCGCGGTTGCTCTTGGCATCAGCACCGAGTGTCTTTTGCTGGCACAGCTGGGTATTTCTCATGTCTCTCTGCTGAAGGTGCACCCTGAAGGCTGCGGTTTACAGAACCTGAAGGTGCCAGGCGGTGGTTGCGTGGTGCCTGAGTTCAGTGCCAAACCAAGTTCCAGGTTTGTACTGTTACCCCTGAGTCATGCAGTGATCGTATTTGACCTCTGTAGGAAAGGTTGGATGTCTCCTGTATTAAAATGAACAACATCCTTGACTAAAGAACAGTCTTTTTTTTTTTCCTTTTTTTTAACACTATTGTCATGGCAATGGCAGTTTTTCATAGTACTAAGATAGATGCAATTAGGGCAAATCAATAGTTCCCAAAATAACTCTTCCCAGCTACAGAGCAGCAGCTTTCATTCAACAGGTAATAAATTGCCTTTCTTGGGTGAGTGGGGTGGCTGAAGTGGACTGAAATCAGAGTCCAGACTGGAGCCAGCATGTACCTTTAGACATGAAACTAGAGGCACCGGCCTCGGTGCTGGAGAGCACGCAGCTCTGCGTCTAATTGGCAATTTTCATGGCAGAAGGAAAGTCTGCTCCCAGATCCCTGCTATTGTACGTGGGCAGATTTCTGCCGGAATCAATAGACCTCTACCCCTGGAAGCTGCTGAAGTAGGTTATTGTGCCTGGCGTATGGAGGTAGACGTTGGGCGAGACTAAGTGTCCGATTATCTGCACGATCGCACGGGCAGCGGGTTTGTCCCCGCCTGTTGTTGTCTCTGAGTAGGAAGATGGCTCCAGTAACTTCAGTTTCACTGTTCTTGATAGACACATCTCACCAAGACGGCAGACAGCAGAAGAGAAAGTGAATGTTAAAGGAAAAATAAGAAGTTGCGTTGAAAAGTTTCTTCAAACTTGTTTCAAGAGGGTGTGTCCGTCACGGGGAGGAAAGGGGGTTTGTGGCAGGGAGACTCAAACGACGACATCGATGTGGGAATATTTTGATGAGAACTTGATCCGCAGAAGCTGCTGTCGTGGTGCAGGAGGTAGTGTCTTTGTCTGGTGTCCTCGATTTGCCTCCCTCTCCTCTCTTGGTCTTACATCTGTGGCCCACCGTGGCCCCGACTCTTTGGTTTTTCTGGCCTCGTGAAAAATCAGCTTTTCCTCCCAAGACAGTTCTGCTCCTCTCTTCCAGCGTGCCACGCAGCAAGGGCTCTGCGCAGCTCTTATAATGACATCCTCAATACTGGCAAAAGATGAATAATAGAAACTGCTGCCATCGGTCCCAGAAGGGCCTTCTAAGGAGGTTTGTTTCGGAATAATGAGTATGGAAATTCTGCATCCATAATGAACTGCACGCAGTCTTCCAACTCACTCGTGCCGAAAATTCACACTTGCCTTTCCCATAACTTGTCACTTTTCTTTTATTATTATTGTTCAATATGTAAACAAGGCCAAGAAACTCTTTGTTCCTTTGTGCCTCCTTACGTTTGTCCATTAATCCTGGTCTCCCCTCCCCCTCCCCCCCCGTGCACACAGGATTACACAAAGCAAAAGTCATTAATTTTTATCTCTGACTATCTGTAGGCTTTTTAATGTGGCCTGGCTTGCTTATGCACCAGCAATTACATGTCATAAGTGCTTGTAGATGCTGAAGCAGTATCGTAGGCTGATGAATCACTGCCTTCTCGGCTGATTAGTATGCAAGGGGCCGTGCTCTTCTTTGAGCAGCTGGCATGCCAATGAGGATCTGGCTCTGCTGGTCAAGGCATCTGGACATGAATTCAATATGGATTGCTTTAATTAAATGGCTAAGCACACAAGGAGCTAAGAAACAACTCCATCATTGAGTGAAACTTGAAAATAAAGTTGACGTGAGAGCGTAGGTAGAAGGAATTGTTTAAACACCTGTTGTCGCACTGGTGAACCTTCAGGTTCCTTTTCCATTAATGAAGTTCTTACAAGTGGCTGAAATTCCTTCCCGATTTATCCTTAGATAAATCTTATTTCTAAAACTAGATTTATCATTAAAAGTTTAGGAACCGGTGAACCTGATTCCATTTCTCTGCTCTTTATAGGGATTGGGTTTTGTTTAAATAGTAAGATGATTGCAATTTGCAGAAGCAACTGTTTTAAAGGAGGGATTAGGTAGGTGTGTGCCGAACCACTGGGGAGTGGAAAGTAGCAAATCATCTCTGAATATGCCGGGGAGTAGCAGGAGAAGTTGAGAGAAGAAGAGCGTTGTGCTCTTCTTCAGAAGACTGCCTGTGCCCACTTTGACGGTCTGTGAATTACACCAACGGAAAAAAACTCTGGAGGTGTATTTACTACAGTTAGGTATCCCCATTTCACTAAATGGAAATACGAAATCCGCTCTGTGCTTTTAGGTTTTTCTGGTCGGATAGAGCCTTAACTTCTGCTCTGCAGCTTTCTGTACTGCACATCAAACTGCAGGTCAGATTAGAGCTTTATGTCATGCTGAAAACTTCTAAGTTCCTTTGAACCGTTTAGTTTATCTGCTAAATAGTATTTAGAGGAAAAACGAGACCTCATCTCCACTACACGTGGTTAGATTCCCAGACTCTACCAAATCAGCACCTTATCCCCGTGCTCCTGCAAGGACCATCGCGTTGTCTCATGCAGAATACGATAGTTACCTTACCTTAGAATGACAGATGCCCTTTGTCATTTGGCAAAGCTCCTACAGACTGCCACCCTGCAGGTGTAGCTGCTCAGAAGCACTTGAAGGGCTTCATGTCCCAGTTTGGGCTTTCCAGTGCTGCCGTCCTCTCTTCGCCGGGTTGCCCCGTGACTGCTCACCTTTGCCGTGGAGCCTGGACGGGTGGGCAGGGGACCCTCTCTCCGTGCAGAGGGAGCGTGCTCGGAGTTGTTAATGCTCTGTGCTTACCACGCGCAGACAAACTCCGCCGGTACACGTATGTGCCGAGCAAAGGGAAACGGCAAATGAACTATGAGGGATTGTGCTTTTGATGCCTTTTGGTTGGGAAATCATGAGGTTTAGCCCAAGCCTACCTCTGGGATTTTTATGTGCTTAATGATTTCATGCACTTTGTAGTTATTTTGGTCCTCAGGAGGAAACACGAGTGCAGCTGTCATGATAGTTTGATAGACACCAGAAGGTTTCTTTTCTTTTTTTTCCGCGTACAGTTTACCATCCTTACGAGGCAGTTATCGTTCACGGTGTTTCGGGGAGCGGGACAAAGCTACTGCTTCATCGGTAACTAGAGATGAAAGGAATCCTCCATCTCCTTGAACTGTGGGGCCTTCATACGCCCCGTGCTTGGAGCTTGCAGCACGGCTTCCAAAGCCATCTGTTTAGCACTGACCAGCAGAGCAGTAAGACCCCGATCAGCCTTAGCTCCGTCCTCGCCCCGCGAGGGCAGAGCCTGGCAGCACATCCGCGCCGCGGGCGCTGCTCCAGGGCAAGGGACGCAGCACCTGCCCAGAAGTCATCTGCAGATTGTCGAGATCTTGAGAAGATAGAGTTGCAGACAAATGAAGGGTAATACACTGAGGCTGTAGCTGTGACCAGAGCAGGAAAAATGAGTTGTTCTGCATATTATGGGCTTCCTGCCACTGTCGGTTTTGTTTAACTATTCAGTGATAAAAGTAAATGTTAGTAGATTGCACTTGGTGTCTTCAAATAGCTGGAGCTCCAGTCACTACAATATCTAAAATTTAATTTGGGATGAAAATTTGTAATAAAGTTGGTGAGCAAGAAGATACCAGGCTACTGCCTTCTGCAGAGAGTAGTAAAGAGAAGCTGGCAAAATTAAAATAGAGCCTCTATGAAAGGTAATTGTCCTCATGTTTTATATTTTCAGAGGCTTTCTCATGTCTCTTGTATAACGAACACGCTTCATAAGCCGAGGAGATTCATCCTGTCCCTCATCTAAATGAGGAACAACTGGAGGCTGACTTCCCCCAAAGTATCACAGGTTTTTGTGCTGTCAGGAGGAGGTGTTTAAATCTGGCAAAATGAAAAGAACTGCAGAAAAGGCACCGATAACACTTCAACGAGGATGTATTTTTTGCAATCTTGGGTCCTCATCCTGGTTAAATAGATGCTGCGCCATTTACCGCTTGCTAGTTGTTTAGGATTTTAATGTAAATGACAAACTACGTGATTGCATTTCTCTGCTCTAGCAGCTATTTCTTAAGTTGTATTTTTAACACAATTAGTCTTGTGTTGGTAGGCTCTCCAGTGATTTCCACCCCTTTTCCCACTCATTTTTTTCCAGTGCTCACTTGCGGCCACTTCCTAAGGAAGTTCAGTGCCCTCTGACATACAGAAAACATCCTTCGGCTTAGAAAGGCAGATTTGATATCAGAGAAATTTAGTTTATCACATGCATAGCTGACATTCGGCCTCAGATACAGATGGAGACCTCTGCTTATCCCCCGTATTTTCCTGCTGCCCACCAAAGCTGCCGTCCTCAGCTTTGTTCTGCCTCCCTCCCGCGTGCGGGTGTCTGTCCCAGCTCCCGCTGCAGAGCCAGGCTGGCTCGGCAGACAGGATACTATACTTAGTGCAACCCAGTTTACTCTCATCATTTTAATAGTGGACCTAAGGTATGTTGCCATGTGAACAAGTCATCATGTCGCCATGGCAACCAGCCGGATTGCAGCACCGCTCCGAGGAGTGGACTTTTTTTTTTTCCCCTTTTTTTTCCTAGTCGGTGCTTTTTCTTTTGTTAAATTTGCTGAAGGGCTCACAATAGGAGGATTCGGGCTGCTTTATCAAGCGGCTTTTCATTTAAACCTGTAAGTTGTTGTATAAACAGAAAGGCCAGCATGCCACTGGATTCACTTTCAAGGCAGACTTGATGAGGGCTTTGAACCAGGACCCCAGTGTGTTTTGCAGCTTGATCAGAACTGAGACGATTACATGTCTTGGCACCTTTCAGACTCTTCTCCACACTTCTCCTCTGCTGCCCGCAGTAGGGATCCCAGCCACTCAGACTCAGATTGGGTGACCTGTGGACAGCCCTTCGCTGCTGCTTTGAGCCTTTTTTGCTTTTGGAGATCTCAGTAGGCTAAAATTAGGCACACTGAGAGGTTTGATTTTATTTGATTTTTTGATTATTTTATTTTTTTTTCCTCCTTCTCCATCCCACATTACATTGGCAGCTTCCAGCACTAAGCAGTGGGGGCAGAGGAGGAACATGGAAAGAGATTCAGGCGCTCAGAGAGGAGAGCGGGGAGAGCCGTGTGTGTGCGTTGATGCGCCGGGGAATGGTAGCAGAATGCGTAGTGCTCTTAGGAAGACTGTGGAAAAAATATACAGCTATTAAGCCTGAGCTGTGAAACATTATTTTACACAATTAATTCCAGTAATGGGACTCTTTTTTTTTTTTTTTTCCCCCTGGAACTATGCGAGAAGTTGTAGCTGGGATAGCAGAGGTCCTTCACAGCCACTTCACAGGTGCGGGTTTTGTATCTGCGGTTGCTGTGCGCGCGCTCCTGGTGCGGAATAAAGAGCTCTTAGGAAAAGAGCGTCTTCTGTAGAATTTCCGGAGCTCAAGCAGCCTGCAGGATGGCAGCAGAGATTCTGATCTGCTGCAATTACCGTTGCGTAACCTCAATGGACCCTTCAGCCTGTGCGGATCTGTTTCCAACATGGCCCTCTCCTGCTTGATTCATTCCTGGGGCAGCAGACGAGTACTATCAGAAATGAAGCAGTGGAAAGAACCCGAGCCTGTTTGTACAAGGAATTCAGTTGCTGGAGCCTTGTCTGGATGTGTGAAAGCGCACCAGGCATCCAGTCTCTCGCACCGGGTGGATGAAGAAGAGGGAGATGGAAGGTGTAGGTGTTGTTTGGATGGTGGTGTAGTCCCCTCGGGATGCAGCAACGTGGAGCTTTGGACACAGAGAGTGGCACGAACGATACCTGTAAAATGCCAAACTTCAGTACTAGCCTGTGACACGTCGGCAACAGCCACAGAACCACCACTCTGACCGCGTCTGCGTGTCCTGCTCCTGCGGTCGTGGTGTTCACAGCCAGGCAGGCTCCGTGCTTTAGGCACTGCTCACGGTGCTCTCCAGAGGCGCGTGCGCGGATAGGTGCACGCGCAGGGTGGGCTCGTGGTGCAGGGTGAGCTCCGGTGGTGCTCACACCCTTTTAGGCAGGCAATTGGTGAGGTGAATTGCCCTCCATAGGCAGCAGGGATCATTTCTTCTTTGTGCATAAAATTACAGCAAACAAGCCTCAAATAACACAGGACACTTTCATAATTGATTTATGCGAGGACTCTGAAAGTTCTATTACCTTTTGTTTAGCTCAGGGGGCCTGACTCTGTGCAATCCATTGCTGAAACTAATTACAAGATATAATTAAACTGTGACACGAAGATATTATACCGTTAGTTTACTAATGACACCGCGAAGCTGTACCACCAGCACAGGACAGTGATTATGCTTCATTCATTATTTATCCGTTTGCTAAATGAGACGCTGACATTTTCAAAAATTACTTTGAGGTTTCTTAATTGTCGGCAGCAGGATGGACTAGAAGGAGCTCTCCTTCCTCTTAGTTACTTATCTAAACCTCAGATGTATTATTAGCAAAAAATAAATAATAAATAAAATACAACACTCAGCCTTTCTGGCCATTGTTCTGTCTGGACCTGGGCAGTCGTTTCTGAGTGCTGATGGCAGGTGATGGATGAATAAGAAGCATCTTTAGGTGAAACGTCTCCTATTGCCACGACCTGGGTAAACTGGGGTGCTGGGGGGGGGGTAACATCCAGTTTTAAGCGGTGCAGTGCCAGCCGCCCCACTTCTTCCTCTGAGCAACTTTAAGAACCTATTTGCACCTTTGTTACTGGAAGATCGTTCTGGACTTTTATCGATCAGTAGAGAATTTGTCCATTAGTGTTACTAAAATAGAATTATTTACCTTAAAGATGCCCGTGTCGCAGGAGTACTATAATTGGCACAAAGCAGGACAGGCACTACTTCTGGGGTGGTAGTTCGTATGGACAGCTCTTCCTTCTCTTTCGGTGGTGGACCAGCTATTAGCAGTCCAGTAAAGCTGGGCCTCTCCACCGCTCCCTATCCCTTGGGCTGGGGGAGCTGAGAAGGTGCATTTGGCCCTGGGTGGCCCCTAACCTCTCGGTAACCTCCCCAGCACTGCAGCTGCTTGTTTTCATCAGAGGCACCACTGGACAGCTTAAGACAAGGTTTAATTTCTTCAGAGTGTAATGGCATCCGGCATCTATAATTATGCTATTTTCTCTCCTGTGCTGATTAAATACGATTTACCCAGAGAACTAAATGATGAGTATTTGAGTGGAGTGTGTTGAACGAATAGCTGGTAAAACAGCAATAATAAATAAACTTCTAAGAGGGGAAGGAAGAGGGACTTAGGAGTTATGGAACATTAGCAGGTGTGAGAGAAAAAGTGAAATTAACACTAAAGGTGGGAGGATATTTCTAGTGCTTTGTCTACAGAAAAAGCCACAAGGCCCAGGTCTGGATTCCTTTCGCTGTCTTCCAGGAGGAAGGATTTTTCCTTCTTTTTACCCACTCTAAATTAGTTTAGGAATTGCTCTGCTTTGATTGTGTATGAGAGAGATTAACTTCCATATGTCACGTATTGTAACCCCTGGAAGTCAAATGGGCGGCGGGAGGCGAGGGCTGCGTCTTCTCCCGAAGGACGTGGATGGCGCGGTCCCGAGCCTCCTCTAACCCCGGCGTGCTCTGGCTGGCAGCTGGGCACCCACGGGACGCTGGCCGGTCAGCAAGAGCCCGCGGAGTTTGCAGAATACCAGCGTGTCTGTGCCTCACACCGGTCCTTGGGCTCTGCCAGAGGACAGGGTAGGAGAGATTGAGATGAATCGTGCAGCTGCAGTTCAGCTCTCGGCTTTTTCTAAACTGGAGTCAAATAGCAGTTCAGAAATGAATGAGTTTGAAGGAAACAGTTTCCCAGAGCCTTATTTACCCAATAAGCAGTAAATGTTTAACGATCTCTAAGTGTGCTTCAGAGAAACCCTGTGATTACAATTGTTTAAAGAAAATGGTAGGAAAGAGATTAAGAAGACATTAGATGAGTAGCTGGTGCTTCATGGACTCCAAAAAGCACCCAGAAGGGGTAAAGCTGCTTATTTTGCTGAAGTGGCACTTACTGCAGAACAGTTCCCTCCTAGATCCAGGTGACCGATAAACGCCGCCCTGCTCCAGAAAAACTCACACGTAGTTCCAGTAACAGCTGACAGCTCGATCTTCCCAGAGATGATGGTGTCCTCATTTCAGGCGAGATTCAGGCCATTCTGGTGGGGACCAAGAGCTGAGACAAGGATGTGGAGACTGCCAGCCCAAGAGCCCTCAGCATCAGCTGGGTTTTGTCCCTCTGCAGAAGGTGCTCCGAGGATTAGCCGAGAGGGGCTCAGATATTTGTTTAAATTCAGAATGTAGAGCCCCACGTGGGGCACGAGCCTTTGCTGCGAGGAAGGTGAGCTTCCTTACACCGTGTTTATAACATCACTGGGCACACGTGGAAGAGCAGAGTGACATTTTTTGGTCGTCTTAACAGTCCTTCCCTCAGCACGTCCTTGGTATTATGTTTATCTAGGCACTGTGCTCCGCTATATAGTAATGAAAAAAATATTCCTTAAATGGCTGCAAAAAAAAAAGGGGGGGAATAAATAAGCAATAAGCTTTTTTGGTTTTGATTGTACACATTCCCTGTCTTTGCCCTGCTTCCCTCAATGCTTCCGTACCTCCTACACACTCTGGACACCTTTTCCACCCTCTTTTTTTTTCCCATTGTCTATTTAGTCCTGAAGATGGTCTGGTTTTGAAGCACATTTTTCCTTTTAGAGTTTAAGTTGTTCTTACTCCTGCACCTCAAGAGCAGTTGCTACGAGCCTCTTGGTCCCAAGTCCCAGGGAGTGGGAAAATTAGTGAGGATGCAGATGACTGCAAATTGATCAAGAGCTTACAATCAGTTTGCTATTAGATTAACGTGGCCCATCCTTTCAGTCGAGGATGCCAGGATACCGGGATGCTTAGGTGTAATTGATTCTGCCTGTGGGTAGAAAGATCAATTTAGTGACTTTCTGAGGTCCTTTCCAGCCCTGTTTTCTATTATTCTAATCATAGAATTTCTAATCGTATATTTCTGGGATTTGTTAGTGAGCCAGATGCAGATACAGCTTGAAAAGTATTAGCTGAACACCTCTTTCCCCAGTAAAAAACTTAGGGGAGCTGTCAGAAATCATGTCTGTCTTGGCTTACGTATTTCTTTCACTGAAAAAACAAGGTGCAGTTCCATAACTCCCAGTTTTAACATCAACTACTGCATGAAAAAGTCCAGCCTCCTAGCGCGGCGTGGATGGGAGAGTTGCGTGGCTACACCAGCCGTGGGAGCAGCCTGTCAGGGCTCAGCAAGCGCCGCTCGCGTGTCCCTGCCGTGGGTCCCTCAGCCAGTTCTCTTCAGAGCCTCTGGTATTTCTCCATTGTACAAATACTGTGCTTTAGCTCTTTTCTCTAGCTCTCTTCTCCCTCTCTGCCCCCGCCAGTCAACTGCAAGGCTCTAAATATAGGTCACCCCCGGCAATTAGGGAAGAGTTGCTGGTTTTGAAAGATATTCAGCAGGCAGGAAGCCCAGTTTCCAAATGAGTTATCAGGTGATATGATGTTTGGCCTCAGCCAGAGTGATTGACAGGGGGCCTGCATGTTCACAGATACATTATTTAAACATGGTGAGATATAAGAGATCTTCTGCACTAATTACTTCGAAGGCTGTATTAATCACAAGACACTTTAATACTCAATCAATACTTGCATTTGTCAATGACCTTGTAAATCTCCTCCACTTTAACTCTGCCGTGTGGCAAAAGCAGTTGCTGAACATCTCTGGGCGGCTTGTTTTGTGCAACTGTTCCTCAGTGACACACATTTAACGAAGTCTCATTTCCAGTGTTTAAAGCTCAGTTTCAAAGGGGGGAATGGGAAGAGGACAGACGCTGAGGCAGCCGGGTAGCGGCACTGAACGGCAGTGCCTTCAGTTTTGATGTGAGTTGTGTGACACTGAGGGGGACATTTCCTAAGACATCGATATATTCTGACTTCACTTGAAGGCTGGGTAATGGTGACTTAAGGGTAGAACAGTCAGGTCTTCAGCATACTGCACATTGTAACTGGCCCGTGCCCGCTCCCGGGAGGATACGGGAGTGCTGGTCCCGGTGGCTTTCAGATGTGAGGGATGGAAAACTGGGTAATTTCATCAGAGTAGAGGAAGAAAGTAAAACAACATCTTCGAATTAAGATAAGATTGCACCGCAGCCCAGGCAGTATTCAGAAGGGGGAGGAGTCATCCTTTTGTTTTTATGTAAGGCACTGAGCTAGAAGAGGGAAACTGGGAGGGGGGGGAATATGCCCTGTCAACTCCTGTCTAGTTGGAACTGTTTATGTTTCATAGAGCTTTTCTGGCTGTTAGGCCGTTGTTTCAGCCGATGTTTGTCACATTCCCAGCTGAACTGTACAGCTAAGAATGTTTCACCTGCCTGGGTGTTCAGGCATTTTTGACTCCTGTAGGGTATCCACTGCTCGTGTGTGGTAACCAGAACGGAAAGCCTGGGTTCCTCCATAGGTCACAGAAGCGCTGAGGTTGGAAGGCACCTCTGGAGATTGCCTCCTCCAGCCAGTAAGTCCATACCTGTCTTGTGCAGGGGAGCCCCGAACTGGACCCAGTACCCCAGATGTGGCCTCACCAGTGCTGAGCCGAGGGACAGGATCACCTCCCTGCACCTGCTGCAGCGCTCTGCCCAGTGCAGCCCAGGATGCTGCTGGCTGCCTTTGCCGTGAGGCAGGAGGGCACGTCGCTGGCTCGTGGTCAGCCTGATGTCCATCCAGAACCCCAGGTCCTCCTCCACAGGTCAGCCCCTGGTGGGTACTGGTGCCGAGGGTTGCTCCTCCCCAGGTGCTTTGCCCGTGGTGGCATTCCAGGGTTCCTGTTTGTCCCTTTGAGGTCCCTCTGAGTGGCAGCACATCCCTCTGGCGTGTCAGCTGCTCCTCCTGCTTGCCTATCATCTGCAGACACTTGCTGAAGGTGTGCTCTCTGCATGTCCAGCTCGTTAATGAAGCTCTTGAACACCCTTGGCCCCTCTATTGACCTCTGGGTGCACCGTGCGCCGGTTTTCACCGATCCAAATGAACAGTACAAGGTTCTCATGCCAATTGCAGTTGCTTTTTTACTGTGAGATTCCTGTTGGTAATTGTTACCGCATTCTTCCTTCCGCACTCTAACCTCGATAGCAGACCTGCAGTGCAGGATTTGCAAATATTTAGACCATTTCATTAGTCTTTCTGCGTGACCTTTTTCTCTGTAGCGAGAAAGGTTTTTTCATTAAGCCCCCCTTCCTTTCTTGGGGTCAGTACTTGATTTCCCCATCTGTGGCACGGCAGTTCGGGATGGCATGTGCACCCACCTTCCCGTGCCTTCCAGTTCTACCTGCATTATGCTCTTTATAGCAGTTTTATCTTTACGCTACTTTCTGTGGAATCCTCCCGCAGAAGCCTTATCAGCAGTGTACAAAAATTACCTTCTTCCTATTGCAAATTGCCCCTGCCTGTAGTCACTGCTGTCATCTCTGAGGCCGCTCAGCTGCAGAGAGAGGTGAGTTTAGTGCTTTCCCTCTGCTCTCAGGCCATTTTTCCTATGCTTCTTTTTTATTATTTTATTTTATTTGTGGTCCCTGTCATTCTGCCGGGGCAAAGGGGTAAAGAGATTTGACACTAAGTGCGGGGAAATGCTGTATCTGGAATCTATCTTCCAGACGGCAAAAGAATAAAAATTCATGGCAGGACAGCCGCTGCTGACACGTTCCCAAAGACATATTGCAGGTAGCATTATTTATTGTGGCACGGAGTTCATAGAAGTGCTACCTCAAAGCACCCTGAGAGATCCTAAAAAGCCCATCTCCCATCAGGTGCGGCAGATTTATGGCGGCTGCCGGGGAGGGGGTCAGGCGCGGGAGGCAGCTCCTCGCGGGAAGACTGGCTGCTCTGCGCGCGATGTGGCGCGGGGTGACTGGCTCGGAGGAGGGCTCGAGCCAGTAATGTTGACCATAAAATTGCAGTGACACGCTGCCTTAGATAAGGAGCGCTGGAGGGAGGGGATGGGATGGTTTCTGGGAGCAGAAGCACTGGGGGCGAGCACATGCGCTCGTATTTTAGGTTAATGCGGGAGAAGGAGCAGTGGGGGTGGGGACCGGGACAGATTGATGGTCTCGGGAGGGAGGGATGCTCCCTGTGCTGGAGGCTGATCTCAGCCCGCAGCCACGCAGACGGGCCTGACCTCACTGTGGCCAGTACGGGGAGGGGGCGATTGTCCCGCTGGCAGCCCCAGGCCTGCCGCTGGCCAGGTTACAACAGCGGGGTCCCAGCGTGCCGCCCCGCCAGGCTGATGGCACAGCTCCTGCCACGGATTCTGGGGCAAGAGGGCAGGTTCCTGTGAGTCAGTCTCCCAGTTAATGGGCAGACATTATTCCCGTGTGTTTGCCTGTACCAGGGTGACCACTGCCCCAGGCTGTCACCTCGCTCCCGGAGCCCATTTGCTGTCACAAGCAGGGCTGGCCCATTGCTGATTCACTTCCCCCGTGTCCACTGTAACGTCCTTTTCTGCAAACAATTGGTCAGCACGTCACAAATGGCTGGATTTTCCTAAAACGGAGCAAGTCGGAAGCAGCTCTGAAGCTTTGAGCTGACGTTCAGAGCACGTTCTCCGACGGTCCTGTGCGACCAGGCAACAGGGACAGACCTGTCTGAGGTCAGGGATTTCAGCTGCAGTTGTGGTAAATAAATGTTGGTATCTGGTGGGCCAGAGACCGTTCTGGAACAGAGAGGGAAGCTGTGTGAGTGTCTCTGGCAGCATGTGCTTCCACGGCATCTTTAGCTTTAGTTGTTGGACACCAGGAGAGATGAATGTGACTGGTCGGGGTAAATGAGATGATGGAAGCGTTCGGGTCACAAATGGGGGTTATTTTCAGGAAGATACGTAGAAGGGGCATCTTGCTGATCTTCCATCGTGCTGCAGCTATTCAGCTGCTGTACTGAGAAGCACTGACACCTTTCCGCCCCTCTGTGTTAATTCACTGGAGAAAAATCATAAAGCTAAATAAAAAAGAGCTAGTCCTTTACAGAGGCTTGCGACCGACAATTACTTCGAGGCATTTTTCTGCATATTACTTGAACTTTGTCTGCTCTGCTCCACCTCTGTTGTCTCGCCACTCTTCTCTCACCGTGGGTGAAATTTGGGTTGTAAAAATCCATCTGCTTTCACAGAATGACATTGCAAGTCCCACGGACAATCGATGATGCTTCCTGGGCAGTGAAACAAGCTGTGACTCTGTGGGCTCTGGGAGGGAGTTGGAGAGCAGGTATTCACCCAGCGTTCCCAGAAACCTTATTCTGGGCTGTAAATGTCAGAAATGATGGACACTTCAGAGGTCATTAAAGACCTCTCTCGAACGATGCCTCATGAAACCTGGAAGGCCTTCTGAACGTTGCTTCTCCTTCCTCTCCCCCGTAGTCCCTGTTTTCTCACCTGTGCAATTTAAAGACAAACTTGTGTCTGCAGCTTTTGGAGTCCTAACACAGCAACCAAAGCAACACAAGTGAGAGCAGCACGGAGCAAAGAGTCCTCAACCCACAGAGAACGAGGTGATGTCAGCTAAACTAAAAAGGACTTTGCTATTTGAGTGCTTATCTTACCCTGCCTCTGCCCATCAAAAAGAGATGCTTCTTGCATGGTTTCCAGATCAAAGAGGGTTTGGATTTCTTAAGAGAGAGGCACTTGATAGCAGTGACACAGGATCCTGTATCTCTCATTCGTAGAGGTTCATGGGGCCTCCTTTGGTGATGGTACGAGCCGAGCAGTTTTCCATGTCCTCTCCATCTTCTTCCACACTGTGATTGATGATCCAGGTTCTCGTTTAAAGGTTCAGCCCCTTGCCTTTGCATCTCTCCCACACCACCCGCCCCTCCTGACATTTGTTGCTGCCGCAGTTGCTCCCTTGCACGCTCCAGAGCCTGAACGTGTCACCCAGCTGCAGGGGAGGTCTGGAAAACTCAGCGTAACGCATGGACCCGGGCGGTCCCCTGCCCGCAGTGCCTCCCCGGTGTGCCACCGCGGGCACTCTGGGGCCAGCTCCTGCTCCTGCCGTGCCGAAGGGGAGCCTGGTGCTGCAGGGCATGTTTCCACCTCCTGCCAGCTGGAGGTTATCGAGGCCAGAGACTGCTTCCCAGCTTCATAAACCTCTTGCGTTATTCGGAGTCATGATTCTCCTATTCAACCGTCTGTGCTTTTCCTTGGGACGGCTAATCCCTCAGCGTGACTGGTGGAAGCTGCAGTATTGATTTCTGTCTCTCTCTAAACCTCAGTTGTGTTCAACGCTTGTTAGACATCTGAAGGAATATCCACTGGGCTCGGGGGGCAGGCGGGGAGCGGAGCGCAGGCGGCTGCTGCGCTGGGAGATGTTTGCCTCAGGTCTGGGGGCAAGCCAACGGGAAGGGCTGGAAGGCATCGGGAAGGGGGCAGGTGGGATCTCTTGGAGGATTTGAACTCCTACGATGCTGCCGGCTCGCGCTCTGGTTGTTGATGAAGGAGCGTTTTTATGCGTTTGGCTCAGAGCTTCAATGGTCCGTGCGAGGACATGCCGGAGCCCTCTGAGAAAGGAGGCCGTGTTTGGTGCAGCGGCTGCGTTTCTCAGGCTGTGCAGGTGCAGGTGAAGGAGCATCTGGTGCTGTGGGATTTTTCTTCAATTTAAGCTCTGCAAGGTGTGGGAAGCTTCTGAATTGAAGGGCCCCTGTTGGTAGGACACACGTGGCTCTCTGGAGAGGCATTTGGGCTGGATCTGTTGGATCTGTCGTCCCACCCACTGACGCAGCCGCCGCGTACCCTGTTCCCGTACGGCCCCTGGCTCCGAGGAGCTCCTCTCGAAGCGGGGAGAGCCATGGACGATTAGGGAAGGTTATGCGGACACTGGAATTGAAGCTTAGAGCCTGGATGAGAGGGCTGAAAGAGGCAAAAAGAAGGATTTAGCATATTTTTAATTAAAATAACAAGCTGGGACCTGTCACTACATAGATTCCTTTGTATGCTGAGTTCCTTTCCCTCTTTTCATCTTTGACTTTTTAGATTAGGCACTCTCCGAGCAGGGATCACATTTTCTTCTGATCTGGAAAATGCCTGGCATGCTTTGAGGGCTAGCATTGTCCCTCCGATAATGAAAAACCCCAGAACTGCAGCCTCAGTGCTGTCTTACTCCTATCTGCCATCATCGTGAGGTATTTAGCACTTAAAATAATTGCACTTAGCACTTACATTATACTTTTGGTTGTTCACAAATTAATCCTCCTACCACTTCTGAGATCAAAAATGGGTATGTCCACTTTATGACCGAGGAGCAGAGGCACAGCGATGTTGACTTCTTCACCCGGAGAAATGGAAGGAGTTGGTGGTAGCCGCTGTGTGAGGGTAGGCTGGGTGAACACAGCCCTCATCCCTGTTTGAGCATCTTACAGCGGTGAATTAAGAAAAATGGCTAGTGTGTCATGCACTTTATTTATTTGTAAATTAGAAATTAGTAGATTATGTCAGATTTTGCTCTATTAAACATGCACAGGCTGGGCTAAAGTGAACCTATCAATCAAAATGATGATGATTGTATCACCCGATGTAAAATTTGTTCTAACAGTGGCACAACCCAGAAAAAAGTAGATTTTTTTTAAGTGAAGCTTGATCCTCCATCCATGTAATTTAGCCTAAAACCTAGAAAAGAAGCAAAGTAAACTGAAGTAATTGCAAAATACAAATTTTAATAGATCTAATACTCTGGAGACTCTCTGTCAGGGGGGTTGAATTTGAATTTGTTTGTACAGATGAGTCTAAATGGCACTTGAGCACTGGCACAGGGCTGTTCCACAGGCTCTGTCTGTTGTCAGAGGCATTTTCTGTTGCACAACAGACTGGTAAAAGTTGATGTAATGAGGTGTACAAAGGAGCAACCTTCCACTTTCTCATTTTCCCTTTTTTCCTCTCTCTTACTCAACGGTCTCACATTTTGCCTGGCTTTACTGTTTTCGGCTCCCCCACTATGTCCATAGCCTGCTGTACCTGGGAACTTCTTCCTCCTCTCCAAAGAGCACAGCATGATGTGGTCTCCAGGTGCAGGGAGAAACAGGCCAGGTGAAAGAAGGAACCAGAAATCTGTTGTTTGGGCTTTTACTGTTAATGATATTTTTCCCTATTACACATGTACAGCAGCGAGCTCCTGAGTTGTCCTGGCAGTTGGCTCCTCAAGGCCCATGTAATTTTCCTGCCCTGGTTTCACCTTCCTGGAGCACCAAGATGTTGCTCCGTAGAGTCCCTGGTTTTCTCCTCGTATTTTCCCTGGGCCAAATTCACCCTGATGTGCGTGTTAGCGGGTGCCACTCTACAGAAGGTGCTGCCTCTGTTCATATGCCTCATCTTGGACTTCAGATCTTACCCTTGCACAAGTTCATCCGGGTGGAAATCAAAATATTTGCTGTGTCGGTAGCTGGTTAACCCCCCTGCCCCGATGCCCAGCCCAAGATTCAGCAAACATGGCAAACTTCAGCGAACTGATTTCAGCGCGACTTCATGCAAAACATGACTTCAGCAAACATGGCAATCATGCCGGCTCAGCCTTGCTCGGGGTGCCTTGAAGCCAGGTGCTTGGGTGGACTGGGGGCACGGGCTCTGCTGGCAGGGCCTGCTGGTTGTCCTCACCAAACCACGGCTCTGGCTCTTGGGGCTAACCCGCAGCCGTCGTGGAGCACGTGGACTAACGTTTTTTTATCCTTAAACTACTTGTGGCTATTTACGAATTTATTTCCATGTTCCCTGGACACAGTGCCCAGTTTGTTTGACACCCAGCTGCGTCCAGTGCGTCTGCGTGAGCACCACCAGCCTTTCTCTGATCCCAGCACTCTTTCACATGACGTTCTCTATCAGATGGCTTGGCCAGTCTTTCCTGGGTTTTCTTTTCTGGAGCTTTCAGATATGGATAGTTTAGCCACCTCTGATTAGAGGTTTTGCTTTATTTTAGTATTTGTCTAGCACTAACAATCACTGGGTGTTGCTTTTAATTGTAACATCTGCTCCAGCTGTAGAGGAGTAAAAATAATCTCAGCTGTATGCGTAGGTCCAAGGGTTGGCCTCGTTTCCCTCTAAACTGAGTCCAGGCAACTTCTTCCACCAACGCTGTTGGTCTCGGCCAGTACCACCTCTGCGGGGGGAAAGGCGAGTGCCAGGTTGCTGGGCTGCCCAGCTGCTCCCTCTCCTTTCCCCGTTAGGAACTGGGGACGGAGCCTGCGGGTGTCGGGCTGAGCTCTCCTCGGCAGCACCGCCGACATCGCGGGGATGATGCGCTGGCTTTGACGGCGTGTTCTCAGTCATCCTGCCGCGGCTCTGATCGTCTCTAGCCGCATGGCCCTTTAAATGCCCCGTTTCAAATAGGAAGGAGAAAGCGATCTGGTGGAGCTCTTCCCGTCCTTAGGATCTGCGCTCTTATTAAGGCTTTCCCTGGCTTATATCTATTGCTTTCTTCCTTTCTGAAGGAGTCAGCTTGATTCAGTACTTTTGGGACTCGGTGACATTAATGTATCTGTTTTATGTAACACGGAGTCATTATTAACAGAATCCTAGATCATAAGAAAAGGTATAACGAGAGACAAGGAGGGTTTTTCCCCTTGAAGATAATAGCAGTCGTGCCGGAGAGGAGGAGGGCAGGGGTCAGGCAGCCGCCGCCTGATTGGGCGCTCGGGCACCGCATTGACATTTCTGCAGTTTCATCAGAAAGTCTAAATAATCCATGTGAAAACGGAGGGTTATTTACAGAAGATATATACGTACTGCATGAGCCGGCGAGATACCGGAGACGCAATCTTGGCTGCCGGTGCCTGCCTTTGTACCGCCACAGCCCTGCTGCCGCTGCGGCGCTGGGTGCGAGGACAGGGACGGTCCGTCACCCCTTCCCGCAGCTGTCAGGGCTGGAAAAAACTGGGGAACATTAAAATGAGAGCAATAAAGGACTCCAAAGGGGAGGAGGGAAAAGGAGGCAGGTAGCCAGTGGTTGCTATTTCAGCAGTGCTGGAGGAAGGGGGGGGGGGGGAAGTGAGGGAAGGGTGTTTGGAGAAAT
>JANHFX010016822.1:0-11745 GCA_027560015.1 Chloroceryle amazona | reverse complement strand
AGGCCCCATCCCTGGAGACATTCAAGGTGGGGCTTGACAGAGCTCTGAGCAACCTGCTCTAGCTGAGGATGTCCCTGATCTCAGCAGGGGGGTTGGACTACATTACTCTAGAGGTCCCTTCCAACCCAGACATTTCTATGATTCTATGAAATTTTATATGCTATGATGTGAACTCAAGAACAAAAGGGAGAAAAGTGACCTCCTTTTAAAACAACTAACACACTTTTTTTTTCCTTCCTACTCACTGTGACATGCAATTGTACAGATACTCACTTTTTACAAACCTGAGCAAAAAGTTCCTTAGGAGTGACTACCCCTTTTCTTGTCTCTTGCATTTCTGTCAGGAACTGATACATGGCTAATGTCAAAGGACCTGGCTGATCTAGTTTTATCAGCTGAGGTTCCTGTTTTAAACAAAAGCAACAAAATTGCCTTAATTTGGTGACAGATCCTTCTGGATTAACTTCTTCCTTATCTAATAACTTTGGTTCTTGAAAACATTATAAAACAGAATACAAGAAATACCAAAATGGCAAAACGTTAACCTAACAAATACAATCAACATATAGTTTCTCATGAGATAAAACTGTCAGTGAATCATTATTTATTGCTTAGTTGCAACTCTGAATGTATTGCTTTTATTAGAAAAAAAATACATTTCTTAAAATGTCCAACCCGTCTGCCACATTCAAACCTCTTACTGTAATGACAGATGCATTACTTAAGTTAGCAATGCAGACAGTGCTGCAGACATCCTCTAGTTTCCTATTTTGCATTTAGACAAGTGGCACTACAGCAAAAGTTACACATTTTCATAATTTAAATAACTTAACCATAACGTAAGTACGCTTTTGATGACAAGCAGTAGTTAAGAGTATTGAATCACTGCTCTTTCACTTGGAATGAAAGACCTCTGCTGAGATCAGAAGCACCTTTATGGAAATAAATTATGATGTTGCCACTGATTTTTACATCTTAAACTTGTTAGTATTTAGATGAAACAGCTTTAAAATCTAGGGATGAATATTGCTTGTTTCTTTACAGATTGGAAAGGTGCGAAGAAACACTATAGAGATCAAAGCATATATACCATGGATAACTCGGGTGAGTCGATTTTAACGGTGGTGTCAGGCATTTTAGCTTCTTTAAGCAGCTCCCTAAGGACTGGAGTCTGTGATAAATTCTGTATAACATGAAAGAAAGAAAACGATCAGTAACCGGGGAACAAGAGGTAGGCCAGCTGCGTTCCACTGGTCATGGAATTTATAACAAACAGATTAGCAGCAATTTATTATTCCCAAACATAGAATTAGAGTGGTCACTACCACTCTGGAAATTGTAACACTGCATAGCAGTTATGGGTACATTCCATACAGGTAATTGGACTTCCAAATGTCCTTTATATGGATTACTTGAGATTGCAGAAACCCTTAATGTACTAGTCTCCTACAGACTCACCTTTTGACAATCTATTTACTAGTGTCTGTTTCTAAAAATCAAAAAAAAATAAGATGCAAGGTGCTTATTTGCTTGCTTTAAAGCACATTTAAAAAAATAAATCAGTTTACGAAAAGCTGCTAGTACAGTGGGACTTTTGTTTGAGTAATGCCTCAGTAACAAGAGACAAAGAGCACAAAATTACATGTGAGCTTTAAACTTGCTCTTTCATGTGTATTATTCTATCCACTTCTTTGCTAAGCAAGACATTAGATAGCAATATGCATATCCTGTTAACACTTACTTATTTAATTTCCTGTTGCTGAGAGAGACATTTCTGTTTCAGTAAGCACCCACAGTATTTTGGTAATCAACTCTCAGATTGTAAGAGGTCAGTAAGGGTGATATGCCAGACTACTTGATTTTTTTACTAAACTAGGAAGTTGGCATGTTTAATTTACATCAGTGAGAGATGCTGTCCCTCAAAGACAAGGCAGTTTGTTCTATTTTTCCATTAGAGCAAGTCTGAACCTGCAGCTCCAATTCTTCATATTTCTCTGGGACAACACTGTTTTTAGAAAAAACTCCATCGCTCTTGGCAGATAAAAATCATATTCTAATTGCATCATTGTAAAATACTGGGGGCAGGATTGTTGTGGGCTGGGTGATTGATTTGTTTGTTGTGTTTTTTTGTTTTGTTAGGAGCAGCAGTAACCACTGTACCTGCATCACTGCATTAAAGAAACACGTATTCCCCAAGTTACTAAGTCCTTTCACAGAGACTTCCAAGTTACTACTTGAATGAGAATCCTCTTCTTTAAGCGAGACTTCTTTTTCTTGCTCATTTTTGCTGTCTTTTTCTACTTTTTTATTTTCAAATTCTTTGTTCTCTTGTTTTTCTACCGAAATAAGAGACATACCACACATTAACCCAGTAACAGGGAATGAGCTAGGAGAAAAGTTATTATAGGCAGCAGCAATCTATGACGTTTAAAATTTAAACATATGATAATTAATTCTGTAATTGTATAAATCTAACACTAATGGTTTAGGTTCTTAAACCATCTCAGTAACAGGAGTTAAAAAAATAAACAAAACAAACCACCAAACAAACAAAATAAATACAAAAATCAAGAAACCCCTGAAATGCCATTTCAGATCAGCATGCAATTTAAACATGCCTCTTGGCCCACAAGCAATGCATGCCAACAATCTCTGAAATGCTGCACCTTCTATCTGAAATTTCATTCCTGTTGCAAAATCACCTATGTTAGGGCTTTATACAACATCCAACAAGGTGGCATCTGAGATAAAATCCCTTTTGACATGACACTATTGTCCAAAATTAAATGCACAGGCCTCCCACTGTCAAAGCATTCTCATATTCATTGAATGAGCCTAAACAGATGAAACTGGAAGCTTTATGTTCTTCAAGACACATTAGATATATTTTTCCCCAAAATTACTTTGGTGTATAGCTCAAAATTTCAATGATCTGCTTAATAAAACCATAAAGAAATTCTAGGTAATTTTCTGAATAACACTCACACTGGTGCTGCCAGTTCGGCAGCCTACTATTGATTAAGTTTCTAATAAATAGGGCCATGAGCCAAGATTAACTCTATTTTAAAGTAATGCCAGCTCAGAGAAAGCAAGAAAACCAGACAATACAATCTTTGCAGATAGACAAGAAATGGATGGACAACCACAGATGGAACACCTGAATCAGACAACAACTGCACTCGGGTATTCATCGATTTTCCAGTTCAAACCCAAGAAGAAAACTTTGGCAGCCAATACAAATACTACATGTAGACAAACTATATATCTGGGAAAGACTGCCCTAAACCACCAAAAGACTCTGGTCGTCCCTATGAAAAAAAACACCTCAATTGCTCCTTGAACAAGTATTCAGAGACAGCCACTTGGCACTGCTAGATCGTTATGATCTATTTCCCAAGGGACTACAATTTCACCCAAGTGTAGCATGGTGTTAGAATTTTTTGATAGACATGAGTTACAGTATTTATTTTGATATACAAATTCTTCCAAGTTTTCTGGTGGAAATGTCTTGTACAAAACCAGTTTTTCCATTTTGGAAACAACCACATTTTGCAGACAGAATGCAGGCTGAACACGCTGCTTCCGAGTTCTGAATGCACTGCAGCTACCTATATTAAATGTACAGACCCAGCACACAAACCTTCTTGTATACTCCTTTCTTTAGGAATTCTGCTGCAACAGATGGGGATTTACTCATTCCAGCTAATACATTCACAATTACATACAAAAATACTTAAAAAAACCCAAACACCTAATCAAATTATCCCTAAGCAACAACAATTTTCCTCCAAACCTCAAGACAGATTGAGCAATACTGATGAATAAACAAGAGCTGTTCTATGCACTGAAAAATCAATTACAGAACAACTTAACATCAGGGTGTTTTTAAAAAAGTCACAATAAAAATAGTACTTTTTTTTTTTTCCTCCTATTTCTATATTTCTGGTCTGTAAAAGTTTATGTAATACCAAGCAATATCCTGATCCAGTTGAATCCATGGGCTAAGCCATCACTTACACTATCAGACTTTTTACTTTACTATAACGTGCTCCAACAGTTAAATCTAATTTACTGTACATTCTAGATTTACAGTACTGTCTCCCACATTTAAGGGACTTTCTTATTTACTGTATGTGTACTGCAATTACTTACCTGTACGTGATGAGTCAACAAAAACTTGTTTTCTAACATAATCCACAGTCTGGCCCAATTGGGTTGTAGTATTATATGGAACTTCATTATCGCATACGTAGCACCTGTCTCCACAAACCACCACCACCACCACCCCCCCCATAAAGAAAAACAATTAATCCTATTTTTTTTCTATTGTTTAAAAATCCTAAACTATTTGCTTGTTTGATGCAATTCATTATACAAAGTTAAAAATTTACAAGATTTACTTTAAGACCTACGAGTCTTAGGGGAGAGTTCAATCTAATTCTGAAAATAAAAAGTTGGAAAATTGTCTTTACTAAATGACTTCATTTAATGGAGGTTGTAATTTACAAATCTAAATTAGACACTTAAAAAAATATGTTTACAAACCTTGTTGCAAGAAAAATAAATGCAGGGAAAATTTTGCCAAAAATCAAGAAACTAAGATATTAGGCTCTAAAGGAAATAACTTATGAATGTTATGGCATGGAAAAATATTCTGAATATTCTAGCAAAACAAGTACTCCATTATATTTAACCTGGATAAGAAATAAATCAGTGTCCTTCATTATTCGTGGGCACTTTTACTTGCTCTTCTGTTGCTGGTACAAACCTATTTGTCTGTATGAGCAAAGAAGCATGTGGCTAGGCCGATAGTCTGTTTTAAATAAAACTGGGAGAGAAACTGCAGTGATAAAGGCTCGAGTAAGATTAAAATTCTGCCAGAACACATAGAGCTGAAGGAGACCTCTATGTACTGATTTTGTAGTGCTGCCCAATCAGCTCTCTGAAAAGGTGAAAAAAGGTACTGAAGAGAGTGCAAATACTTCTGCACTTTAAAACCCACCAACTACAGTTCTCAGGCACAAATGAGTTTAGCAGATATCAGGATTACCATGAATCAGACTCTATTTTCTGATGTTAAAAACAACAGAAGTCAGCAGCAAAGTGTTTCCCTAAATCTCTAGCACCCCTGGAATTAGGTAAAATTCTCCCATTTCTTCATATCTCAAAAAAAAAAAGTCTCAACTTTCAGATCCCTGCACATTTATTTATTGACTGGTTTTATAATTAGCCAGGTAGGTATTCTCATTCTTGGAATAACAAACAATAGGTACTTCCATGGGTAATTTTATCATGACCTTTCATCCCTTAAAAATTCTGCAAGTAACCTTGAAGGAATCAAGGGAATGGAAAATTTTTGCAGCAATGGTTGTTTGACCAGTGGGGGAAAAACATAAGTAGATCCAACTGCTATGTCCTACCAGTACTGAAAATGCACACAATAGCACTTGTTGTAAACCCAAACCAGCAGAACTTAATAAATTACTAAAACTCTCCTCTTTCTCTCCAATTTCAAAACATTTCTTTTAAATTGGATTTGAATAGTACCTGTAAACAGTTAAGTGGCATAGATATTTTAGTTATTCATACATTCATAACATTAATAAATCCTAATCAAAACTGCTTTTGCAGATTTTATGTACTAGGCCCACTGTGAAATACAGTTCTTGACTTTAGGTTTGATTTATAACAATGATTTATACCCAATACAACAATCTCTGAATAATGTATTGTGCAAGGGAGCAAAACATCTTGCCTAGACAACTTCCCCTCATTCACAAGGACTTTGATTTAAAAATTATACACTTTAGAAAAGAGAAAAAGCACTTCAAAACATTAACTTTAACACTAATTTAAATTCACCCCAAAATGTTCACTAGCTCATTAGTAATGGACATTATTAATAATGTCCATTTCAATTCTGGAGTTCAGTAAAAATGCTGATCATTACACATAAAAGTGCTAAATATGATCAAGTAAAGAAATAATGGTATATAAAATGAACAATAACAATAGGTTTTAAAATAGGTTACTAAGCAAAAAGAAAACTCTTTATATCAGGCACCATATTTCTGGACAGCACAGCTTAAAAAATAAAGGTTCCCCCTTATACAGTAAAATACTATTCCTTTTAAGAGAAGGAAATATTATCAGGGAGATGGAATTTGTATTGACTGATCCAGTAGCATCTTGTAATTCTACAGTTGTGCTTCTTAACTATGCATGTAACATTAAGAAGTCGTATTAATTAAGAAAGAGGAGTAATAAGGTTTGTCATTAAGTGCACACTAGAAAGGAGATTCTCCCAAGCTACCCATCAGCCCTTGTTTCCAGGTGTCAGTATTCTGACCAAGCAAAAGCAGTAAAATAAATAAACAAACAGCATTATATAAATAAATAAACAGCATTTACTGGTTGGCTAATTTGAACATCAATTCTGAAAATTTTCTAGTTATGAATTTTACCAAAAAGTAACATTTATTCAGCAAATCTCAGCAAAGACTGCTAGGATTTTTGTGTGTGGAAATGCTTTATATATGTCTAGAGATAAATCCTAGAGTACATAAAGAAAATGAAACAGAAATTACATCCCAGACTTTCTTGCCCTCTAGCTATGTCTTATCACTGTTGCCTGACAAACTCACCACACACTCCAGTTGTCCAAACTGAGAACCAAACAATGGGGCTCTGATCTTGGCGTTGTATAATGCTTTAAAGCGTGCTGTTCTGGAGAATTTCTGCCACAGCCCTAGAATGTTGATAACCAGAAGTGTCACAAAATCCTGTTGACTAACAATGAAACATACATAGAGTATAGACACAGTATTACAATGAAAACTGTTTAATTATATTGAACTAATTAGGATGAACAGATGGGTCTCTATTTCAAGACACTTATTCTGCAGACAGAAAGGTAATAGTGGGAGCAGAATCACTATGAAGTTGCTCAGGGACTGAACATCTGATTTACAGATGGCAGTTTGAACAGCTTTAAGAGTGAGACAGAACAAAAAACTCTTTAGCATGCAGAGTTCTAAGTTTATTATACTAACAAGAGCATAAGATCTTACTGTAAAAAAAACTAAAAAAAAAAATCACTAATTCAGAGCATTAACAGAAATTTTTATTTTCTTAGTGAAGTAATTTGGACTTTCTAGGAAAAGAAGTCCTCAAGCTGGTGTTTTAGCCTTAAGCCTGCTAAATGCCTTTGTGACAAGCTCCTAAGTACTTCATTTGCAATTCAGAGCAGAAAATTTTTTTAACCATACTACATTATAGAAGATCATTTATGTACCACCACCTTTAAAATAAAGGGAGAATACAAGAGTTTAATAAGAAGCTCTCCTGTTCCACTGTGTAATGAGACACTGAGAGATGTTATGACAAATTAACAACAAAACAAGAGATACCCTGTGGCCACATTTTAGACATAACCATATTGGAGGGTTTTCATCAATCTCCTCCTCAGATTTCTCTCGTGTCTTATTGTCAGCCTTGCAGTCCTGGCACACATGCCATTCCACATTCAGCAGTGCCTTTTTCAGCTGACCTTGCTCCAGTCCTTTACGAATATGCTTGCATACAGGTTCTACAAAACAAAAAGCACAGGAAGGATGTAGGTGTCATAACAAATACACATGTCAGAGAAAACAGGTAGCAATCCTGAAGCTAGGATAGCCTTTCTAGAGTCAAAGAAACACTGACAGTTTAGCAGAAGTATCGAAAAGAAACCCTTTGTCACCCCACGCACAATCCAGGGATATTATTGCTGCATCCTGAACTATTGCATCACTAGAAAGAAAAAAATGTATTACTCACATCTACATCTAGTCAGAGGTGTTGACAAAACTTTTGGATATAAACCTACCTACTGTGCCAGGCTGTGGGCTTCTATTATTGTGGCGTTATGATTCCCACACCTCCCAGGGAGCAGCCACAGCCCACTGCCACGGTTTCCAGTCACCAAGGCAGCACCTGGCTGGCCTATAAAAATGGAGATTATGGAGATTACACTTCCAGCTGAGCTACCTCAGTGAAATTATGCATCAGACTACATTAGGAAAAAAAAAAAAAAAACCACCAAAAAAACCAACCAAACCAAACCAAAAAACCCCACATCACAAAAACCCACAACAAATAAGTGGTAGAGTCATCCTACCTATACCATTGCCACTTCATACTACAAAACTACACCCTACTTGGAGCTGCACCTTCTGGGCCTGGTATGAACTCCACCTATTTAACCAAATTCTGCTAAAAATGGTTACACTGAGAACAGGCATCTGTTTCTAAGAGCTACTACCAGGAGGTGAATTTTTTTTTTTTCCACTTAATTTTCAAGGTTGTTGATTACACTGCAACTTACATGAAGAAAAGCTGACCGTAAGCCTAAGCCATTTACAGAGAAATTGTGATTGACAAACAACGCATAAGCAAACGGATTCAAGTTGTTCCAAATAAAAGATGAGAAATATATTTTAGTATTTTTTTCTCTTTTTTTTTTATGGTGTAGGTTTCTAAAGACATTTAGTATCATCAGCCTATGATTCTTCACTATTTGCTGTTACAAATGTCTAAATTTGCAAATACAACGTCAAATCTGACAGTAGCAGTTACCTCAAAAGTAAAAAAGCAGAGTAAACAAACCCATACTAAAAATAAAAATCTGGTTTTACTTAATATGTAAAAAAAAATTAAATCACATTTTTGTGAAACTATGACTACGAAGAGTTACATAGCAGTTTGCATGATTGAACTGTATTAAGTCCTTTGCCACAGATGTATTTTTATTGCTCAGCATAACAGCTCTGAATCTATCTTTATGGAGGAAGAGATGCAAGATTACCGCCTCCAGATAGCAAACTTTTCTTGTCACGAGCTGGAAGTGGTGAGAAGCTTTGTATGTAGAGCTGTGTTTCTGGCCAAGATTATAGGAGTTTATGACAGTACAAGTGCTAGCCAGTAAGAGCCAAATACAGATATGTAGGTGCATTCTTCAAGCCTTTTTGAAAAACCACAAGCTTCATCTACAACTTCAAAACTGTCTTTTAAACAAACCTGATGTATATTGGCCACTACTATTATCATGGAATTATTCACTGTCATCAGTCCTATTTTACATTTGCAGCATTACAGAACTTTGTGGGGGTAAGCTAGCTTGGTTTTAGCCAAAGAAGTGAGATGCCATCAGCAACTGCACCATAACTGATTTCTTTGCTGGAGAAAAATGAAGGACAGTGACAGCAGACATGACCTTGACTCCAAAGACAAAAAAAAAAGCCCAACCCAACAAACAAAGGCAAAAGAAGCTAAAAATCCTTAGGGGACAGAAGCTACCACAAGATGAGGACAACCAGGAAACCAAAGCAGGTTAGACTTGAATTTAAAACAAACAAGTCATCATACCAACCCTCATGGCTAAATCTCTTAAGTGTACTCTCACCCAGTCAAATTATCCCAAGCCAGGATCAACAAAAAAGATGTACAATACACCGTCTGTGACCTGATAGACAAGGTGGTAGAAGAGAATGCTACACAGTACAAGCTAAAACAAGAGCCAGAATAATGAGTAAGCAAGATAAAATTTCAACGCAGGGGTGAGATCCAGTACATCTAGAAGAATAACTGTTTGGGATTAGGAACTATTAGGAACAGAAGGGAAAGAAGAGAGATTTTAGCCAAAACACCCTACGGCTAGAGAGCTGAGGTGTTAAAGGCAAGTATGAAGTTAGTTGCTAGTGTAAAGACAAATGGTTTTACAGTTATTTTATTCACAAACTTTTCTTGTAGGAGATTCTCACTTCAGCTAAAAATCTTTGACAGGAAAATGTTACTTAAACCTATCATGACAGTCTTAGCAGCTGAGTCTACAAAGCCTTCATAGTCTGAGGAATTTTACGTGATTTACTATGATCTCTACGTCCATAAAGGACCGTGTGTCTGCGTTTCTTGAAAAACAGAAAATAATCTTAATTTTCAATACAAGATTATTACTTTAGAACGAGTAGCAACACCAATGTTTCTCGGCAGACTTCAGTTTCAATTATATAAACCCACACTTTTTAAAAGAGACTTCAAAGACAGTGACTAGTGAAAAGGCCTTCTAACATTAATGAGTTTACAAGCCCTCTCTGAGATTAAAACAAACATCAGGACCACAAACTTCTGAAGAAACATACCCAGTGTATCTGGAATCTCATCAGACTGTGCAGTTTTTCCTTTTATGCGTTTCTTTCCCATATTTGTAGTCTGTAATTTTTCTTACTTGGAACAGTGACCTGTCAAAGAAAAATAGCAAAGAAAAATAGGTTTTGGTTTTACTTGTTTGTAGCTAAGCAATAAATTATTTCTATGGCCCAGATGTCCCTTGAGGTGAATTAACTTGTTTTAACACTTTCAAAAGAAAATAAATTCATCATACTTAAACCTAAAACAACCATAACTGTTGTATGGGCAAAATCACAGTGTGAATTATAAAAACTAAATTACTTAAAACCCTGTACCAAAAGCATTTCACAGAAGAACAAGATGGGAAACTTATAAGAAAGTCTATAACAACATGTTCTTTAATAACATGGGGAAAAGAACTGGGTTTGCCCCCTTCAAATCTTGAAGTTCTTTGAAATAACAATCTTTCATTTTCTTATACTGAAAATTCCTTCTATCTTTGATGAAGTCTGACACATGCAAATACTGTAAAATATTTGAAAGTATACAGACCCTGCTAGACAAGGGCAATCTACCACTACAGAATCGAAAGGAAGCCAAGGGCTTGCCTTCAAAAACCTGGCTACTGAACAGACAGTAGGGCATTTTTATCTTTCAGTCTGTAGTCCCTGTAAGGCTCTGTGCCTTATTTCCTAGAAGACCAAACAAACTTACAAAATAACATATGATATATAATGAAAGCACACAAGCTACAAGGATTCAAAATCAAGTCTCTGCAGTCTTTGTGGGCTGGTCTAACCCTGCTGTCCACCCTTTATGTAAGCATGCTAGCACAGCATAAGTCTGACTTGTAACATCTGTCCCTTCAAAAACATGATGTAGCTCACAGTCAGCAGCACACCAGCCACTGAGATCAGCAGCCTGCTAGGAGCTGTCACAGACAAAAAACAAAACCAGCCCAAAAGAATCAGATTGAAACTAATGCGGGAACAGTTTAGGCATGATACCCACAGAGGACTTCTTGTATGAAAAACTTTTTCAAAGCATGCTTTTAGGATAGATTGTCCAGTAGTTAAATGACAGGTAGGCAGCCCCTTCATTAAAGAGTAGAATTATCAACTTCTGCAATTTAGTATTCACTATGTTCAGAAAAAAAAGTGACAGTGCATCCAACAAACTCCCGCTACAGCACATTTTTCCTCAAAAAGCTACATCACTTTATGAACAACTCTAAACTGTTAAAATCCTTTCCAAGCTGACTTTGCTCCTGTCGGGATGGCAGGGCATCACAAACACACGTAGCCGTTTTTTTAAGCCCCCTGTATCTGAAAAGACTCATCTAACGGGCTCTTCACCAGCCTTTTCCACCTAGCATTCATTCCACCCTAGGAAAAGTGCTGCAGAGCCCAATGGTAAAAGCAATAAATCAACTGTATATTTAACTTATATATATATATATAAAAGATAAGAGCAGTCTGAAAACGACCAAAAGTGCACCTACGTCGCACAGTGACCCGGGAAAAATGCCCACAGAGATACTCCTGGGGAAACCACCGGGGCGCGACGGGCGCCCACTCC
>JANHFX010016821.1:38311-49302 GCA_027560015.1 Chloroceryle amazona | reverse complement strand
GTAGCCACCTCTCCTCCGGCTGCCACATCAACGCCGCCGGTCATCCTCCGCCCCCCGCCCAGCCCCTGGAGGCGTCCTCCGAGGCGGCCGCCGCGCCGGAGACCAGTGCCTGCTGAGGAGGGAGACCCCGCCGGCAGCCGGTCCCGGGGCGTCGCGGGGCCGAGGAGCTCTCGCGCCGCTGATCTTCTGTCATTATTATTATTATTAATTATTATTATTATTATTTATTTGTGCCCGGAGAAGATGGTTTCAGGAGCCGTGTTTTGCTAAGCGTCTCCCGAGGTCTGTCGATGTTGCACTCAGCAAGAGGGTCTCCGTGGGTGGTTTTGGGGCAGGTGATTGTTTTTCCTTTCAGTGAAGTACTTGAGGTCCGTAGTGATTTCGGAAATTAAGGAAATTCCTGTTTACAGAAAGATTCAACTTTATTTTCATGGGGGATATAAAAAGTGTGTTTCCTAATACACCTTACTGAACTGCATAGTAATGGATAAGCTTTTCAAACTTAAAAAAAAAAGCCAGAATCGTACCCTTTTGAAAAGATGTGCGTGTATATATATATTTAAAACATAATATGGCTATGTATATTTTCTTGGTATTGATAAAGAACTTTTTTTTAAAAAAACGTATTTCTCTAGAGCTTTAATTTGCCATTGAGAGTTAAGACAATTCTGTGGGTGCTCTTGCACTTACACGGCTTCAGTTTTAAAATCGAACCCTGGAGGGAAATGATTTTTCGAATTTTAAGCAGCATGAAATGCATTGCTGACTCAGTCATATGAAAATACTTTTTTAAGCTGTACGCACCATATTTCTTCTGCCAGTGCAAACTTGGGGCATTGATAGTTATTTACTGAAACTTGAACACTTTTGGATGTTGCCTAGACCTTATTTTTCTAGATAAGATGTTAGTAGAGAAAATGGTTACTTTGGCAAGAAGAGCTTTACTTTTTTTCCTTCACTGTGTACATTCCAGTAGTGTTTGCTCTTTATGTAGTATAGTAACAATTCAGTGCTATACAGAAAAGGGCTCAGATTTGGGGTGGCTTAACTATAAAGGTGGTAATTCCAACATACTCTGCTTGAATAAATCACAGAAATATAATGGAGAAGTAGAATTATTTTTCAGTAGAAATCTGTGCATTTTGCTTCTTGATCTGCTTTGTTCTAAAGAAGCTTTCTGCAATACTCTGGGGACAGAAAGAGTCAGTGCTAGAACATGAAATGTTTTTCTGTTTGGGAAGAATTGGTGTGATTTATTTCTTTGTCAAGATTTTACAAGTAGAAGGGAATAGCAAAGGAACTGTTTGCTCTGATTAGACATAATCCTCAATAAGTTTTTGAAAGCTTTAGATCACTTGCTTGGTACTACTGCCTACCCTGCTTCTGCTGCACCTGTGTATTTTGAGCATAGTCGCTATTGCAGCACTGCTGAGTCCTGTGGCGTGGTGCCGTGGGAAGGGTCTGTCGGAGTGTGACTGTCACCCCACCAGAAGCCCCTCAGTGTGGAGGCTGTGGGCCGGGCCTGCCACTGCAGAAGGGCATGGCTTCTCCTGAGCAGATCCAGCTGCAGAGCAGGGCCCACTCCCCTCTTTGAAACTGTGCTAAAAACTCTGCGTGAACTCAGAGGCAAAACTTACATGGGGATATGTGTCTGTGCCAGCTGGTGAAAATGGGGGATTGTATGAAGAGCTAAGGGGGAATAGACATCTTTATGTGTACAAGCCAATGCATCTGTTAAACTCTCTCAGGAGCTGTTAAACATCTTCTGCTTCTTCTGAAGGCTACACTTGATGCTTTGAAATTCAAGAGGAATGGGATAGACTCACGAGTTTTCTTGCTTTTATTGGGGATACGTGAGTGCTGTCTGTTTAGAACACTGAGCTGCAGCAGTCAAGTGTGTGAGCTTTTTCTTTTAGTACATAGTCATTCCTGCCACACGTGTGAAATTATGTGACAATGCGTAGTAATTTTGTTATTGTAGCTGAGATGCTTTGAGGATATTGCTTTCCTTAATTCATATGCAAATTTGGTAGAAGCCATATTAGTCATTGTATAACTGTTTAATAATATCACCAAGGCCTTCTTAGGTGGTTGAAATGATTGCCTCTAACAGTACTTTTTTTGCTGTTAGAAATACTAATGAACAGATAAAAGATTATTTTGATCTTAACACAGGTTTAAAGACTTCTTAAAAGCATTCTGAACTGGACAGTGTACAATCTGTAGTACTGCCTGTTATATAATAACTGGCTGAAAAATTACTATGTGGCAGGCATCACCTATCTGCAAAGATGCTGCAAAACTGAAGAAACTGATGAAGACCTTTTTACAGACATACTTAACACACTTTTCCTAGTGAGAGAGGTAATGTTACCTGGTAGATAGCATTGATGTGAATTGCTTGGTTATACCGTATCTGTAGTGAGGTGGGCTTTTATAAGGAATCCTGTTAAAATACTGTAAAAATTACATGGGTGGACATTGCTGTGTCGGTACTTGTATTTGAAAATGAATGTAGGGCAATGTAAGGATCTTGAAGTAAGACACAGGGCTGTGATGAAGGCATCTATGCAGTCATTCTTCACGTATTTTACCATTTCTGGTCTGAGTGAATGTTCAAGGAGAAATGGGGCATCCATAAGACACAGGAAATCGCCGCAATTCCCTTTCCTAGCCGAGGGCAGGGCTGTAATGGGCTATAACCTGGCAGGGTTATAAGGAGCTCACCCTTTTCAGCATGGTAGTGTTAAAACTGGAAACAACTGGAAACCACCACATTACCTCTCTCCAATTTGAACTTTCTGCAAGAACAGTCCTGTGGCCAGCTGCTCAAAGACCTCATGTGGTAACTTCTTTCATAGTCTGCTTTATGTTCTAGCTGACATCAGAAGTGCTGACAGGCCAGCTCTGTTACGCTGATGACTGATGAGAGTTTACTAGTGAGTCTGGCAGCTCCAGCTCTCCACCAGGGGCTACTTACTATTCTGGTAGTAGAGCTGTCCAAAGAAAATGTGTTTTCTGTAGAGCAACAGGTTACCTTCATAAATGCCTTCTTTTTATCTGATATTTAGGCAGATCTAACACAAGCTCTAACACTGACGTGAGGATCTGTGAATAGTGTGGGGTGGTTATTTTTAATTTCCCTGTTGATTCTGCTAGAGGTATCTGCACCCCTAGCAGAGATATGAATGGATAGCCTGAGCAGCTAACAGTTTAAAGCAGTGTAACAAGACTCAGGAGTGTTTTGTCTGCTGCAGCCATTTGGCTTGAACATTACTGTCCCTGAGAATGTGTCAGTACTCTGACTTTTACCCCTTCAGTGTTTCTAAATCGTTAAATATGGCTTCTCTATTTTGTCCTGCCTTTTTTCTTCACTTTGTTGCAGCGTTTTTCATGTCTGTTTCTTTTAGGTTTTGAGTTTATGCCTAAAACTTTGGTGTCTGTGAGATGCTAAAATACAGATAATGGGTACACATTTTCTGGACTGTTTGTATGATTTTCATCAATGTAGCTCCTCCTAGTAAGTGCAGGCAAGTTGACTGTATAAGTGTCACTGAAAAAAAAATCTATTTTCTAGTGGAACCTCAGCACTTTTTAACATTTTTCTCCATTCTTCAAAACTATGCCATATTTTGTTATACTTGTGCACACTATTTGCTAGTCCATACAAAGATTTTCACTGTGTGATTTGATTTGTAGGCTATCCTTATGCCCTTCTGATCTGGGTTTGCATGCCGGGTGTGAGCCAATGACAAATAAAAATCCCTCTTTGTTTCTTTAACCTGGGTGTAATCTCTGCTCTGGAGATTATGCGGTATCTTCTTTTGTCTGATTTGGTTGATGGATACTTGCTCCTCTGCACATCTCACTTGCTGCTCATCAGCAGATTTTGACTGTCCTTGAACAGATGTCTTCATCTGGATGTGAAGTGCCTTCCTATTTAGGTGCTACAGCAAAATAGTTTGATTCATAAATTACTTTCATTTCTTTGAATTGTTATCAGATCTTTTCTGCCTTGGGGAGTAGTGGGAGTGTTTGTGATGAGGGAAGTCTTGCTCAATTCTTCATTGGGGAGAGGGAGGAGCTCTCATCAACTCTGTCCCTGCTTGTTCTGCGTGCAGGGAAAGTACTCTGCTATAACTCATTCAAATGATGTCATTAATAGAAAAGTTAATTGGTTTCCTCACCGGCATAGGACGGGTAGTGAAATCTGTCAGTATCACAAGGTGTCCAGACAAGTACGGGTGATTGATGAGTGATCTTACAACTTTCACTGTGACTCCAGGTCCAGCCCATTTGGCAGGCTTAGAGAGCAATTCCCATAACACAAGTATACATGCTTTTATTTGCATACTTGGAGAAGTGTAGGTGTTTGGGGGTGATGTCTTGATTACTGACTGAGAGGGGTGATTCTGATGGTGGTGACATTTTTGTCATGAGCCTTTGTCTTGCAAAAGATGAATATCTCAAAGGATTTGGACTCTTCACTGCATGCCTAGTAAAATTCTCTGTTATCTTGGTTTTGTGTTTAGATATTTACTGAAGGAAGAGTCATGAGGCATTCTGCTTTTTTAAATTTAAATCTGTTTGACTGTTTCTGTCTCACCTTTCTCAGAGTTAAGTCCTGAGGCATTCTGCTGTTTGCAGCTGTTAAAGTGGAAATTTTGTTTGGCAGCTAATTTCTAATCAGTTACATAGCTCTTTTTTTTTATGGTGTTATTCAGTGTTGTCTGAATGCTATGTCTGAATTACTAGTTGTTCTGAAAATGGTGACTTGGCTGCCAGAACCTGAGTCTTGGCTATTTGAACCCAGTAGCTTCCTAGAGCAAATTATCTATATCTGAAATGAATATGAAAGGGAAAAAAAAATAAATTACTTGAAACATGTCATTCTTCAACGTGTTCTATGTGTCCTGCTTCTGAAGTGTAAGTTAAAAAAGAAAAAGTGATGAGTTACATTTTCATTTATTCTTATGTGCAGCTGTAACTGCTGCTGGATAATTCTGCTCTTTCCTTATTTGATTATCTATGTTTTTTTTTTGTTTAGCAAGTAGACAAATTGAAGTATGACATACCTGTGTACATATTTGATTTCCAAATCAAATATTTGTTTACAGTTTTACTGTAACCAAGAATGAAAGCTGAAGAGTTCCTAGGCTGTTTTCCCACTCTTGGGTTGCTTCACCTGATCAGTATTCTGTGCAGTGACTCTGCATCTTCCAGCAGAGGTGGACAGTAAAGTCTTCCAGGGATTCACCTTTTTTAACATTCGGCAAGACTTGTATCAGCAGAAAAAGCCTTGAACAGAAAGCTTTCACGGTGCATAAGAACCCAGCAAATGCTGACTGATCTTTCAGATGCCACAGTCACTTGCTGAGGGTCTGAATAAGGGTGTACTTGATACAATGTGATAAATGCTCCAGTGACAAACTGCAGATAAAATTTCTTATAAGCTTGTTAATCTTCCTGCACATGGTGAAACTTTACTGTGAAGATGTTGATTAATTAAATATGAATTTGTGGAGACCTAGGAGGTTACAGTACATTATGGGAGACGAGGTCTTTTTAATCCTCATTTACTCCTGTCCTTTGTTTGAATGTTCACTCTCTTTTTATTCTGCCTATGAAATGGCTTGCAGCTGTTTGTGCTGTGAAACTTCTCTCTTCATAAAGTCTGGTAGTAACTCAGAGGCGACAGAAGCAACTTATGCACGAAGTGGTTATGTGTGGCAAACTAAATGTAGGTTTCTGAGAAAAAACTGCTGTTTTCTGTGTGTTGCTAAGTGAGTCTAGAAACGTATACAACTAATGCATAATGAGCGCAGGCTTTCTGAGACACTACCTTGTTGCCTTGCTACAGGCATTGATCTTTGCTGCTTTATTTAGTCTGGTAACAGGTTTCATAAGATACTGCATACCATCGATACTTTCTGCATCAATACAGTCACAAACTGGATCTCAGCTTGGATCTTGAAACAGTCCACTTCATGTAAGTCAACCAGAATACCATGCTCTAGCTGTCTTTGTAGGGTCCTGCTGAGGAAGCAGTGTTCGAGAGAGGAAGGAAACCAGTCTAGGATCTGTATGTTTACAACAACACAGTGTTTTGAAATGCAACTTACTGTGAAGTAGTCTTGACAAAAGAATTTTACAGATACAAAAGCACTGAATCTTAGTCTTGTGCCCGCAGAGGAGAAAAGTACTTGTGCTGGAGATCTGCTTTGGGTGTTGCCCTAGTACTAGTTCCTAGCACTAGTAACAATAGTTACTATCTGCAATAGTTTCAGAAGTATGTGTGCTGGCTAAATGGCTTTTCTGGAGGAATTATGATTTCTATAGGAATGATGTTTGGGGTAAAGGTTGAATATGAAGCTTTGCTAACATGTGGAGATAATATATATGACCAGTTCACTGTGCACTAATACACTGCTAGATTCTGATAGCACACTGCTGATATGATTTAGTATTACTGTTACTTACTGGTTAAGAAGTAGTTATGGGTGGAATTGCAAGCCACCTAAATAAGGTCCACACAGTCCAGATAGCTGTGTCACTGGAGATCAGTAACAGACTCTCCATCCCATCCAAGAAAAAAAATAAAATCAATTGCAGTCTTTTTTTTTTTTTTGTGGTTGTTTGTTTTTTTGTTTGGTTTTGGTTGGTTGGTTTGGTTTTGTTTCTTGTTTTGTTTTGTTTTTTGGTCGGTTGCTTGTTTTTTTTTAAGTTTTGGGGGTTTTTTTTAAGTTTTTTTACTTTTCTGGGTTAAGTCTTAATTTACTCTTCCCTTGAAATTTATTTAAATACATTTGAAAACCTTTCTGCTAAGTACCTTGAATCATCTCTTGCAACTCTTCAGTTACAATCAGTGAGACTGTGACATTGCTTCTGTCATAGATGGAGAAAGCTAAAGCTGCTTAAAAGTCAAGCTTCTCACTGCATCCCTGTTCTTAGACCACAGACTGAATATTAGAAAAATCATAACCAGTAGCTTGAACTCTGTAGAACTGTATTATATCATTTTCTTGTCCTCTTTAGAAAGCTTCCTACTGTCCTGAGGGATGTATGGCCCTCCTGCCTGACATGGAAAATTGACCTTTAAGAATGAACACTCTTAAAGAAAAGGGCTTATAAAGATAGTTGTATGGTTCAGGCTGAGCCCTTTGAAGGATAACATGTTGAGCTTGAGAACCTTTCCCATGCCTCTCTTTCATAAACCTCCAGATTTTCTTGTCATGCAGGACACAAGCAAGATGGCATTATACAATAAAATTAATGGACTGTTCCAGAGAGCATATTTAGGATACTCTCCTTTTTCCCTAGTAACTTACGCAAAAAAATACCAGTAGAATATACTGGTGTAAAACTTGCCCTTCTTAATGAATAGAGCCAGAGGTTGAACTATTTTATTTTTTTTTCAGCTTTTACCATTCTTTATTTTGATATCCTTCATGGAAAGGTGACAGAAGTAGTAGGAAAACGCTGACTACTGGAGAGATAAATAATCTTGTTATATATAATATGTCACATAAACTATGGCCATAAGTAGTTAGGACACCTCTTTACAGTCAACAAGATGACACCTTCAGAACAGGAATTCTTAAAATGCTGCTTATGTGTTATTACCAGTCCAAACGATCTTGTGCCTGTTACTGAGATGTTATTGCAATGTTTGGGAGACTTTCTGGGCACACTAACTGAAACTGAATTCACAGCAAAAGCTGGTATGTTTGTGGTGTCTTTGTGGAATGATACCACTTTCCCAGTGGGCAAAAAGTGTGTAATAAAGTCCACTGCTTTATTCTTTTCCCCATGGCAATAATTACAGGTGGTACTTGGAGGAATCAGCAACAGTAAGAAAAAGCTGGGAATCCAGGGTTTAATGGTAATATTTATTATATGTTTAAGTGATGAAGAATTAAGATTCCTCTTCAGAATGCTTTTTAGCTTATTTTGTTTTGTTATTACTCCTTAAGCATCTTCTAAACTTCTCTTCTTTGGAAACTGTGCACTTCCCTGTTTAGCCTGATGACTGGTAATTTCACGCTTACGCTTATTTATTTACAGCCACCACTACACTGAAATGTCATCAAGTAAATTGCAGGTATGAGTGATGACTGATGATGCAAAGGTCTGCTCTCTAATAAAATACAGTGGAGGATGAGCTCCAGCAGGCAGCTACGCCCTATCTAGCGTTTACTCTAATTTCAAGGCTTTCCCATGTAGCTGTTGCTCAACATCTAGCAAAACCAGTTGTTGTAAGCCCCTTGAGCATTCCTTCCTATGTAACAGATTAGATATTCAAGATTCATTAAGTTTCCTGCTCCCCCAACCCAGATCCTAAGCTTGCAAAAAAAACACCCACCATAAGCAAATCTTGGAGAATTGTTTCGCATTGTTGCAAAGTGCTATTTGTTAATTACAGGGATAGCGCAGTTCTAATATGTCAGCTATCAATGTAAATGCTTCCACCAGCGATTCTGGTTTGGTCATGCTTAGCTACTCTGCAGGGCACAAAGGGAAGGGAGTGTCACATCATAGTATTGTGCAATTCCTGTCTTTCAAATAGAAAATAATGAGCGCATCTGCATAGGCCTCTAACTCACCAAAATCTGGCCACTGATCCTTGCCACTCTTAATTAGGAATGGGTCTACTGGCTTCTTGAAGGCAAAAGGAGGGAAGAGTTAGAGATCTGAAGAAAGGGCAGTATCAGGGCTGTTCTGCTGTGAAAGGTCCTGAGCCTTCTGAGCCTTGAAACTCAAGCTAATTTGTTAGATTACCTCTAGTTTATGATGTCTGAAGGTTATCCTTAGGCTCCCTAAGCAGGGTCTAACCAGGAAAGGTGCTGAGTGTATTGCTGAATAAATCTTGTTGGCGAAGTAGCTCTTCAGCTTTCTGTGTTTCTGTGACATTCTTTTAAGGCACTTTCTCTTTCCTGGAGTGGCTCATCTAAGGCTGGCTTGTTCTTCCTCCAGTTTCTGCCTAGAGTGAAAATCTTTCTGATGTTTAGGGGACCACGCATGTGCCTTCACCGTGTAGTGTTTGTGATGGCTAATGTGGTATTACTCAAAACAGATCTCATGAGAAAGGAGCAGCTCCATGTGGGTGCAGACTAGGAAAGATGAAATCCATCATTCTTAGAGCAGTATGTCTTTGCGTCTGTTGTATAGAATAGCCAACTGCCATCAGCTAAAAAGGAGAGAGCTGTTAGGCAATAGGATCCAGTTCTGAAAGCTCTGTGGTTTCTGGTGCCTGGTTCTTGATGAACTTCTGTGGAGAAAATGCTTAATGCCCTGAAGTATCATAAGCCTTGCAATATTGTGGGCTGGGGCTGCTGCTAGGATCACGTAAATCCTGTGGTCCCGATTGGGATTACAGTCATGCCACATGCTGATCAATGGACCAAAGGGATCTCCTGAAAAGGAGAAGCAGCCTCTCCCCTCTGGGTAGCCACTAACATCCCCAAGCTTTCTCTTTGTTCAAAAGGAGAAGTGTGAGCAAACTGCAACTTCCTGCAGCTCTTAAATCCAAACTGGTTCTTTGAAGGCCTTCAGGCATAGTACTGAATCTTTCTTGTTAGAATAGCTGTTCAAAACGAAAGGTGGAGACAGAGCAGTTCAGATTTGGCTTTGCTCTTCCAGTAGGTTACATGCAACCAGTTGGTGGGTGGATGCTGCCTACATCCTTTCCTGGGTTCTTGTAAATTGGGTTTACATGTACCTTCTTATTCTGCCTTATTAAATTAGATGGCACAATAGAAGCCTCTGAGAAACCCTTTCAAAACCTGTTTCAGGAAGAATTTTTAAAAACTACAGTACTTGAATATATTAAAAGAGCTCTAAAATATTGGGGGGGGAAAAAAAAAAGCCCCAAAAGACCCACAAAACCCAGACAACAAAACAAAATGCTCTGGAGACAGAAATACTTCCCCTTTTTATTAAACTGGGTTATTTTGGGGAACTTTTCTAATAGGTGTACTGACAAGAATATTGCACACAGATGGAGGTAATACTAATGAAACAACATTCAGTATCCACGAATTTGCTGGATTTGGTCAGGAGAGGTTTATCAAGGACACTTCTGACAGCATTTATTTCTGATGTGGTGATATTTATTTTTCTGTAAACAGAAGCTACAGGGCTTAATAACAGACAAATGAGGATTATGTCCATTGTGATTTTATTTACATGACTTTTACAAACTATGTAGTAGTATATTCAAAATACTTATTTCTGAGACAAAGTGGATGATTTTCTTTGGCATCTTGCACTATATTAAATGTAAAACATTTTCTTAATTTAGTGATATGTTTAGGACAATACTGTAACTTACTGAATATACAATGGTGATAACTGTTTACATTAATTTTCCAATTTCTACTGTTGAGTAGTAGCCAACTTGTTTAAGAATTGAAAGTAAGGCATACTGCGATTGGCAATCTTGGAAAAAATTAACTCAATGCTGCTACCACTAAATACTGTGGGGTGGATACCATGGGTTTAAATGGCAGCAGAATTGTATTCCAAGCCTCTGTCTTAAGTACTCTGACTAAAAGGCGACTTGCCTTGTGCTCATTTGTGTATCTTTGTGTGTAGTACATGTTAGAAATCTGTTAATGATTGATTTGTAACTAAAACCTTTATGGAGATCACAGTGAGGTTTTTGTTTGGCTTTGTTTGTTTCTGAACAGACACAGACATTTTGGAATGTATAACATTGATCCTTGTGCTGGAATTGTTTACATGCAAAAAGGTATTTATGATTTTTTTGCAATGTGCAATTTTGTATATGTGTTTTAACTAAAGAGTTTATAAGGAAGATATTGTATGTACAGTACTTGGACATGAGTATTATTTCTTTGATATATCTAGAGGAAAATTAAAACTGCTTTATATTCATATTTTTGGCTGTGTTTTTCATTATTTCAGAAACAAATTTAAATGTTTTAAGGTATAGTAATTTTGTTGGGAAATTGTAGAAAAAATAATTTATC
>JANHFX010016821.1:0-14345 GCA_027560015.1 Chloroceryle amazona | reverse complement strand
AACTGATGTCTATCACCAGGACAAGCATCCTGCAGGAACAGAAGAGAAATGCAAAGTGTTAAGGCATGATATAAGTCTACTGAGTTTAAAAAAAAAAGTAATAATAAATCCAGTGTTCATTTACTGGAAGTCAAAGTCAAATGCTAAACTATGAGAAATGAAAGAGAAATATATTTAAATGCAAAACTCAAAACAAATGCAAAAACTGTTTCACTAAGCAAGTTCTTGTGACAAGCCCATTATTTTTCTTTCATTTGTTTTATGTGTGTGCTTCAATCCAGTTAAAGACTACAAAGAGCCATCCTGATCCTTCATATTAATTTAGGTTAGATGTGCTGAAGCATGAATAACAACTCAGATCTAGACTGTTATTTCATTATCCTAAGTAGTTCTGTTCAGATCCAGGTAACTGAACTGCATTGCTTACCAGCTGCAGTGTTTAGTGTTCCTAAGCACAAGCATAGGTATCATCTTGCTTATGTCACTGTCATGAAATGTTTTTTCTCCCCACTTTGCCCTATTTGTCTTCCACGTAAGTATGTGCTGTAGTTCAAGTCTTATGATAAGATTCTCCTCAACACTCTTCAAAAGTATGGCTTTTCACTCTAGTGCTGGGACGCAGCAATTTCCAGCAACCTAGCCTAGACTCTCAAATCCTCTCCTACATGTTAGAAATGGATGCAATCATAGAGCCATAGAATGGCTCTATAGAAGATAGATATGGCTCATAGAAGGACCTTTACAAGATCATGTAGTCCAACTCCTCTGCCACAGGCAGGGCCATCTGTCACTAGATCAGGTTGTTCAAATCCCATCCAAACTAACCTTGGACACTTCCAGGGATGCAGCATCCATGACTTCTTTGGGTAAGCTGTTCTGATGTCTCACCACCCTCACTGCAAAAAGATTCTTCCTTATATCCCACCTTCTCTTTCCATTTAAAATCATTGCCCCTTGTCCTGTCACTAAAGACTCTGGTAAAAACTTTCTCTCTGTCAAGTTTGTCGCCTGACCCTTGTTGCTGTGCTATTGTTCTGCTGCAGTTTATCAGTCTAAACATCTAACCTCTATCCTGTGGCATCAAGGTGTACTCCAGATGTCCTTTACCACTATGTTCCCAGGAACATTATGGGAAGCACACAACATAACCTAACATACTCCACCTTGGGGCAAGAATTTCTTTGAAAAAAAGAGCCAGCCAAACACATAATTCTTATTACTTAATTTATCAAAAAAACATGCCTAAGTTATCTCATTACTTGATAAATTTCAAAGATGCCTCCATACAGTAAGTAAGCTTCCACAACTTTCAAGACCAGCTTCTTCCAGAACCTCAGAGAAGTCTATGCTACTCCAAACGAAACAGTTGAATGATACCAGCACTTAGTACCTGCTCAGTTTGAAGCTGCTGACGAAGAGCTCGCACTAGCTCTTGATTTTCTGGGTGTATGTTCTGATGTTCATTTCTGTGAAAGGAATATAAGCAGTAAGAAAATAAGCAGTAAATATAAGCAGTAAGAAAAACTGAACACTGTGACCAAACACTGAAAAATAACTGACTGAAAAAAAATTAAACTTGAACAAAGGGAAAAAAAAATCATTCTTTCCTGTTACAAACAATTTTAAAGGAAGTACACAAATAATGAAGGAAACAGGATATTTATTCTAGATCCTAAAGTTACGCTGGACATTTAAAGCTGTACAGCAGCAAGATTTTTTCAGAGAAACTCCATAATCTGTCATTAAATCATGTTAAAATTTGATTTTCATCTAGAACAAAATAAAGCCATTAACCTGCAAAAATGTAAAATTGCTTGAAAGATTATGAACATCATGCAGAAATATTTTTATTTTTTGTCCCCATGGCTAGTTTTTGTATTGTTGGTCTACTTGTACTTTTCCTTTTTTTTTTTTCTCTAACAGCCTAGGTTATAGAGTTGAAAAATCCTAATTATTATAGTTATTTGCTATATGAAAGATCAAGACATAACATTGACATAAGAACAGGTAGGCATACTCTTAGATTTAGAATGTTGAATTATGTAACCATCAGCAGACTGGATATAAAAAGAAATCATTCTTTTTAAGTCACTCCTTTTTGGAAAGAAAGCCAGGAAAGGCAAGCGAACTACAGGTTAGAGATGCCAAGGGCAATAACAGGACTCACAGTAGAAAGGGTGCTGTATATATTATAAGTTAAAAAATTCAGAAGCACATTGGGAACAGAAATGGAATTAAAAACTATGTTGACAACATTTAGAGGTGTAGAGTTACGAGTCAACAGCATCATATTCAAAACTGTGAATTTTTATGCTTTATTTATTCATATTGATTTCACTGGTGATATATTCTGCTCAGCACTGTTGAGGTTTTAGATGGATTCTGTTTACCATTTGGGGCTAAATGATAAAAACACAGAAGTTGGAGGAAGTTCAGAAGAGAATGACAAATACTGCCCACACTTTTGAAGCATTAGAGGAGTGAAGAAATGTCAGTTCATACAGAAGACTGCTCATGGAGAGACAAGGCTTTCATTCTACAAATATGAGCAATTATTTCCCACAGTTATCTAAGGTTGGTGGAAAAACATTTCTAACTACTAAGCATACAAAATCAGAAAAAGTTACCTCGGGATATTGTGATCTATCATAGACTAAAAGTTATATCAAAAACCAAGCTGCACAGCTTCCATGGATGATCCTCTGTTAGAGATCAGCCAGATCAGACCTCAATTTCTAGGACATTTTCTGGTTGCAGTTCTATTTACATAATTTCCTCAGTGGCTCTAGGACTTTCTGCAGTATTTTCCCTTATTTGATGTGGGCAATCACAGTAGTGCATTACTGCTACCTTAAACATTTAATCTCCTTCATTCTTTCTTCAATGAGGAAAAAACAAACCCTGTATTTTTCATACTAATAATTACATGGTTATCTGTAAGAAGTAGATTTATTTAACACAAATGTGGGTGACATATATGAATGTTATACGATGGGAAGCTTCTTACCCACCTTAGGTCTCCATGAGTCAGATTTTGTGGAAGGGGTCTGTCAGAGGTGTATACATATAAAAGTATTTTACTGTTTAGATGCTAAAAATGAGCATATGTTGCACTTTCAGTTTTGATACATACTGAAATTTAATTAAAATCACCAAGTGAAAGATGGAATTATAAGGCAGTTTATTCTGATTCCTCCATAAACAACTAATTTCAAATTTGCTGCTAATGTATTCATTTATACAGCTTCACTCTGGTATCTCATACTATGTTGAATAGCATTTGTAGAGCTATAGAGGTACAGCATGGACAACATCTGTCACTCAGGCATATGATGCTGAGGTAGCAGAACACTGCACAACGTCCAGAAGGGGACAGGCAGAGCTCAAGACATATCCAATTCATAACTTCTGTCATGCAATTAGTGTGAGAAAATAAATGAAAAAAAACCAAAACGTATAGTGCTATGGAATTAAAGGCATTATCAAAAACAAGCCAGAAAGAAATACAGTTAGATGCACAGTATTTTAATTTCCCCATTTCTGAGGTTTAGCACTCGACATAACTTGACAAAAAAATCCCACGACATAGAAAGATTGTACTATGCATCAGAAAGGACCACATGAAACTACCATTAGCAGAAGGATGAAGGCTGCCTAGTCATTGTGCAGTCTCACACAGTGAAAGTGATAGACAGTACTTATGGAGACTGGTGTATCAATGTGCAATGAACACCATTGTTAATTTCCAAGGATTAATACTTCCCTTCTGCTGAAAATATTAATTTGATTTTATGATCAAACCATACAAGAGAAAAATATCTAAATCTGCAGATTAATAAACATGGACTGGGTAAATCATCTAGGACAAGCAAGCTATCTCCGATACAAAATATTGGAGGGTCAGTCTCCCTTTAATGTTTTGTATAAACTATACTTTCAGTCTCATTTGTAATTTGACAAGTTACTCACAAGTTTAAAAAGAATCTGGCTGCATTTTATCAAAACTTAGAACTCAAGAGATACAGGATTTAAAAAAGGATCTTAAAATGATTGAAGTAAATATCTGCAAGTTGGTATATATGTTAATTACTGCTAATAAGTTTCTCCATTTAAAGCACAGAGACCTTCAGCTCATGCCCTGATATTCTCCCTGCTGGAACCAATTACAGCAACTATATCCCACAATAGCTTTTTTCATATTTTCACTTCTGCTCCTTAAGATCTTCTGCAATATACATTCTCTGCTGCCTATTTTTCCCTTTTATGGGTAATGGACACAGCATAAGGAGCACAGAGATGTGGGTACTGCCCAAGACAGCTAGAGAAGAAAAAAAAACATTCTTTCTCTCCTCTACGCCTCCCTCAGTATTAAATAAATAATTAATATATTTATTTTACTGTATATATTTTCTATGATACTGTACAGATTTTGACGGAGACGATACACAGGAAGTAAAGGAAAAATGTTGTTGAATACAGACAATTTCAGAAGATACCAGAAGGCTCAGCAGTGAGCTAAGAGGATGCTGGTAAGAGTTTCAGTAGTCACTACAATGCAGAAGCAAACAAGGTTCAAGACTTCCCAAGTATGGTAGCTTTGTGTCTCAATTTGTTCGCAACTCCAGAAAATAAACCATCAGGGCATGTAACAAGATCCAAAGACAAACCTTTTACTTAGCTCATTACACTGAAGAAGTAGTTAGTAACTAGCCCTTTTATCTCTCCCCAAGTAACCCTTGATCATGACGTGTCATCTCCCTGAACTCGAAACCTAAGTGAACTGCTGCTCTTGCCCACTACTGACCATGCTCCACTCACTTTTTTTCATGTTCCTAACTCACTTTCCTTTACAAAGTTAAAAAAAAAAAACCAAAAACCTTTCTTTTAAGGTAACACCTAGAATTCAAGTCACAAATTACAGAAATATCAACAAAAAGAGTAGAGAAAGCATAAGAGAGCAGAGGGAAAAGAGGCACTCTTTCAGATATCTGAATAGCTCAAACAGCCTTGGAAAGAATAGCAAGGTTAAGTGCATACTCTTCTCTTAGGTTCCATTGCTATCTCCTGATTCTGGACAGCAGCACTGCCCTGCAGTCCAACCAAGCTTTCCCACTTATGCTCTCTTCTATAGCTTGCTCTCAAATAACGACAACCCCACTAATACTTCTTATATGGACAGATTCTCCTCAGTAAATTCCATAATGCAAATGAATGACTAACATTGACTTCTGAACACAGAAGAGTTTTAACAACTAAGAGAAGTTTAAAAATATCCATTAACAAACAAACAAACAAGCAAACGAGGCAACCTGAAGCTCACACTTATTCTCCCAAAACACATAGGCTAAGATATTTATTAGGGTGCAAGGAAAAAATCTGAAATTGAAAATAAGCTTTGTAAACTTTACCACTACAGTTTACTGCATTCTGAAATTTACATTTTGCATTAAGTGTACTTAAGTCCACTGTCTTCCAGCACATTAATTTAAAAACAAATCAGTCAATGTATTCAGATTTGGGTGGTTTAGTGTGGTTTGCTCTGTGGTGGTGTGGGGGTTTTTGATTTTTGGCTGTGTTTTTTGTGTTAGTTTGTGTGGTTTATTTATTGTTGTTTGTTTGCTTTTTAGGGGATTTTTTTAGAGGACTGCAACAAGAACATACACTGAAGGATTTTATCTAATCTTAATTACGGAATCATTATTGACAATTCTGTTCTTTCTAATCCAATAACACCCCAACCAAACAATGTGAATTCAGCCATTTTCAGTCTTAAGGAATGATGATTATTAATCATCTTGATTATCTGAAGATAAGGAAAAGTTAAACTCCATTTTCAAGAAATCCATCCTCAATCCATTAGCTCCTTAATGTCACACCTGTTTCATATACCAATGCAAAAATTTGCTGAGAAACTTAGAATTTTACAAACAGACTTATGTTGATAATTCCTGTCAACATATTCTCACCTTAAAAGCATATATACCAGGGCAGCAATGAAAGTGAAACTGAGCACAACCGCTACCAGTACCTGGTCACTTATTCCTTCTATAACAGAACCATTATCTAGCTTCAAACTCTGCACTTCTGCTTGGTGACTGGCCATCTCAGCTCTAAAATGTAAAAAGAAATATATACATATATATATAAAAACATTGATGTTCACACATACATTTTAAACATAGTTACAAACAATAAGTAAATACACCGATTCATGCACACGATAAAATCCTGAAGCAACGTATTAGTCATGGCTATGGGAAAAATTGGTAAAAGAAGAAGGAACAGATGAATTTTCCACACACTGAGCTTGCTGCAGAGAATTGTGAAACATTCGTCTTGGATAGCAGCAAACAGGTCTTAAATGACTGTGTTGTGATCTAAAGATTTTTTTTTTTTAAACATCAGTCAGATACTTTACCTGGGAATCATTATCAGATAACTTGCCTAGGAATAGGTCATTGCTGAATTAGACGCATTCATTTAAAAACGTATAACGACTCTCTATTATCAAGATTTTTAGCTATTACACAATACATCATTGCTGCTAGGCTGAGACAATGTAAATTTTAGAAAATTTTCTCCACTGATGTGAAGAAAGAAACGTGGAAATTTGCAGTTTAGCTGTTTCCAGAATGTTAAATGTTCATTTGGATACACAGGAACTACCCAATGCACTTTATCTGTCTTTTCTATGCATTATCATCCTTCAGCTGGAAACATGGGAAAAACTTGAAAGAGTATCATCAGGATTCCCTAGGTAGACTCATTTGGTTTATATTCATTTCACATACACAACAATCAGATTGATTTGCCAATGCTAATATTTATTGCCCTATAGCATTAACCTACAGCTAGAAACGAGTAAAATAAAAGTTTGCAACAAATTGCTATATCACTCCTATTGCAATCAGGAAGTGAAATGCACTACAGCTGTGACTATTATGAAACCAGGAGAGTGAAGCTAGCTCTGGCAAATGACAAAGAAGTTTTACTGAAGCTGTATCCATCTACAAAGTATTTTGCATATACAGCTGTCAAAATCTCAACATCAGTTTATGAGGTTGGGTAAGACTGGTATAATGTAGTTTACTTCCTAGTCCAGTATGTGTGCTTTAAGCTTGCAAGCATTCATCAGTGTTTCTCTTTACTTTGCAGCTCACGAGTAATTTTTAAATTTGAACCTTGCTGTCTAGCAAACAACACCGGGCACTGCCTGGCCCCAAATTAACTGCAAAACTGAAATTGATTACAAGTCACCGGGGTTTTAGTGGATAACTGTAATGACTATACTGGAAGGATTTCAGCATGACAGTCTACTTTTAATACAAAAGTGTCATCTTTTCAATAAGATAGATACTCCCACCATCCCAATCGTTCACTTGTATGAATTACGGAGCTTTTTCCAAGCTCCCCTACACCTGTAGGAGCCAACATCTGTAGTAGCAATGCAAGAGATATTCTAAAACTGTATTGCATTGTAAAAAAGAGTAAGTGGCATAATTAAGTAAAATAATAGCAGAGAAAATAGTGGTGAACAAAGAGAAGATTCCTTTATTGTTGTAATTTTGGATTTCCACCGTGAAAAACAAAATAAAATAATGAGGCATTTATGAAGAGAAACAATAAACTAAGTTATCCTAAATGTCCCAATCTGAACTGAAACCATTATTTCTGTAACTGTAGTCGTAACTTTTGCTAATTACAGCTTTCCATGAGCAACTGTGTCAGAGTCTAACTACAGAAATGTCAATTAATATTTGGAAAGAGTAACTTTTCCCAAAGGTGCAACACTGTCATTCATCAATAACTATGTTTAAAGCAGGTCAATAATGACACAGATTTCATATATGCTAATGAATAAAAGATCAGATCTTTGTGGAAAGGTCTTACACAGTAACAAGAGCCTACACAAGGAGTTACAGCATTCCTCTGTGTAGTTAGTTACAGAAATAGTTAGTTACACAATTATATTGCTACAGTTAAAGCTATGAGGCTAAGGTGTTGTGGAAATTTTCTGAAGAGCAGTTCCTTGGTGCTGAGGATGTGGACTGGTAAGTGTGCTGTGATGCCTCCCCAGCTCGACATTCCCAGCCTGTGTACTTTATTTCTTTGCATACCAAACCTGAAGAAGCTTCTCTTACATCATTCTGGGCCACTCATTTTCCATAACTGTCTCAAGCTGCATGCTTCTGTCTTCAACTGCTACATTTTCTCTCCTTAAGTACCATCACCAGTCTACTAGTTTTTACTGCATGACAGAGCAATGGTCATTTCTGGGTTGACCACTCAGTACCAAACCAGAAGTAAATGGCAAGGAACTGGTATGTGACGATTCCTTCATTGTCCCACATCAGAGCAATATGCTAATAACAATGACATCCCATTAAGTATTATACACTTTTTTTTCAGAAATACATGCTGTGGCAGAGACATATAGGTGATTTAACTGCACCCTTGGGAGGTGTTTCTCACATTGACACCTGAAAAGCTTCTGTGTCACTGCTTGCACTCTGAAACCAACACGAGTTGTCCATATCACACAAAAGTTAACTCAGGTTCCCTGAACAGCCCTCAAGTCATCCATTTAGAGCTCTCTCTCACTCTCTGTATTTTGCAACAACACTCTTAATCCCTACGTGTCTGCCACTAACAGCACTCACTACATCTGCTTGCCTTCATTTCTGCTCAATCTTCTTGAAATGCCAAACTACAGTGCCAAGGTTAGCAGCAGAATATGAAAAGGAAATAAGACACATCCTCACCTTTTCTCTTCCTGCACATAATGCTAGTTAATGCATCTACTTCACTCCTGCACCTATCACATATGACTTTTCCAATAACCATTTTCACACAAACTTAAGAGTCCACTGCACAAGAGGGCTGACATGAATTGTGTAGACCAGGAAGTAAAAACAGAAGGGTTTTACTTCAAAGGATTAAATACATTCTTTCTCAGATTAGTCATTCAAGCCTCAGCAGAGACAGTAATAAATCTCCTCCCACTCTACCTGTAGGTTAGCATGTCAAAAAAAGCAATGGCTATTTAGAAATGCTAAAATACACCATTTGAAAATTGTCTGACTGAAGGAGGAAGGAATTTTCTCATGTCAAGTTTCTTTCGAACATTCTCAAAAACCAAATACCTAGAACTGCAAGCTTGCAGTTCAGGTGCAACCTCAACAGGTAATGAACACATCTGCAGTGGTCTAAATGGTAACAGCTCTAAAATAGCTGCTAAGGAATATTACCTCCCAATGCATATGTTTAGCAGTGGTGCTCTTTCAGATGTTACAATTAATAAGGAGGCTATCAGAGACTTAATTCTTAAACAATGTAATGAAGACACTTCAGTCTTCAGAGACAACTAGCATTAACAGGGACTAAGTATGTCAGAGAAGACATCTAGAACCAGACTTTATCGCAGGCATTTTATCACAGACATCTAATATTTCTTAAAATAATAACCACTAATAATTTAATGTTATTTAATAGCAACTTGATGAGGTTTGTATAAAAGTCAACCTTTTTTATGTTGATCAGTTGCATTTGTCTGATTATGCAAAAATAACAGTATTCCATCAACCTTTGCATCATATAATTCTTTTCAGATTAGTGTTCTACACCATAAGTTTTTAGGACATTAAATAATTTTCTAGCTGTTATTTCTTCTCTGTAGGTGTATTCTTTTGTTTCTTTTTTTAACTAAAAAGAAAATTTGAATATTTTTTAATTATGTGCCTCTCTTTTATACAAGAAATTAAGTCCTGTCTACACTAGCTCTCTAAAAAAAGTACCAAATTAATAGAACAACTTTAGGAATAAATGACATTAATTGAAAATAGATTCAATTCTGAGAACTGATTTTTGGTTACACTTAGGATTTTATCTTTTTAGCCATTTAACGGGATAATTTTCTTAAATGAAAGCATAAGCCCACTCTGCGTTCTAGTTAGAGGATGAAAAATAAACCACATCTAACAATACATCAAAACTGAAATTTATACAATCAACTTCAGCATGTTAAAAGTATCAGTTGCAAAGTTTGAAAATCCAACAAATCCTGTAATCCTAATGTGCTTGCATTAGGATTCTTGACAGCTGCAGAATGTAAACAGTCTGAGATTGAATTGTCCACAAAATGCTTGGAAATTGAAAGTAATGTAATTTAACATTTGGAAAATCAAGCAGTTTTGTTTATAAAAACCATAACAGACTAACCATGTGAACACAAAATTACCTTATTATCAGTTTTGATGAGGGTCATCACTGACTCTCAGCAACACTAACTTAGATTTCAAATAAGGTTCTTCAGGCCTTAAAAGTTACATTTCTCCCCCTACGGTTAAGTATGAACAATGTAGGCAGGTTTATGCAAAACAAACAAACAAACAAAAACCACAGAAACAAACAAACAAACACACACACAACAACAACAACAAAAAAAACAAAAACACACACACAAAAACAAAACAAACAAACAAACAAAAAAACCCAAAACAACAAAAAAGCAAAACACAAAAAACACACAACAACAACAAAAAAACAAAACACCACAAAAGAAAAAGAACCATAACAAGCAGTAATGCAATTACAATGTTTTTTATTCTTGGAAACTCATACAGACCACACTGAAATGTAAGGGCATAAGAACATACACTACCATGGAGGTATAATGTTTTAGGTTTTCAGATTTGAAGAGTATTATGAAGACTTTCAATGTTCAACATACAGCACAGCTAGAACAATACCCCATGCCATGATTCATAAAGAAATGATAAACAATCTAGTGTTTGCCATGATGTATTAACCACTTATTGCCAGATGTGCAAAGTCAGAATATCCCCATAGTTTTCAGAAGGATTTGAACATTTCCAGGTCTATCATTAAAGTATAATATGCTAATATACTCTCAAAACCATAGGTATTTTAGGGCCCATTACCAAAGGAATATACAAGCATAGTGAAAAAAAAAATAAATTAAGAGGCTCCCTTCCTGTCTTGAGGAGAAAACAATGAGATAATACAAATGCAATACTACTCTGAGATACAAATTGGGAACCAAGAGCAACATTTTATTGACTTGGAGTGCATGGTACAATTTGCTGAACATTTGAAAGATTTGTTGTATAACAATGTGTCCTTTCAGGGAATGAACTGGGTGAGAGCTACCAGATTATTATTTATTTGTTCATTCATTTGACTTAAATTTATTTTGAGTATTTATTCTTGATGCAGTACTGGCAACCACTCTTAGTGCTTGCAAAAAATTACAGTAAGACTGGTGGTGGGCCAGAGTGCAAGTCAGAACCTGTAACACATTTTGTCTGGTTTAATTAGAAGAAGCATTTACCCCTCTCCTGGGAAATGCTGCTTAATTTGTAGAGATTGTGAATTTTCCAGGATAAGTGAATTCCTCTCCAACTAGTAAAATACTGAGTCACATTTTTTCAAGATAAAAAGGCTTTCACACTTCAGAATGTTCTTCCATTGTAAAAGGAACAAACAAACAAACAAAGTTTCATTTGTATCAACAGGTTTCTAATAAGATTGACCCGGTTTAGATAACAGAAATCAACTGGTAAGAAATTAAGCATACTGAAATGATGCATGTTGATCCTGTAACTGACCCCTTACATGCTTATGAGCTTATTCTGTAAGTATCTAAGGCATAAATTTAGTGGGTTTTCTCTCATTTAAGAGAAACATAGACAAACTCCCAAAGTAAAGACAAATTCTTAATTGGGGGACAATAATTGAGACCTCTATCATTGGAAGTTATTCAATTACTTCCTCCTTCAGGGTAGCAGCAAGATCATGGCTACAGTCTGTGGCTGTGCAGGGGACTTTGACAGTGGATTTGACCCAGCAAACTGGACTCGTAAAATTTTTAACTCTTCTTCTTGAAGAGCTCAAAGTACTCATAGACTGAGTTCAGAAAGCGTTATATAGACAAACAGTAAATGTATAAACGTCATCGAGGACTCTAGAATGAGTTTACTTGCCTCAATCTTAAATCAGCTAAATCCTGAGCTGATACATTTTATCCAGGTACTTCAGAGTACTAAAGTTGGACTTTGAAATAGGGATGTAGACATATGTAACTTTATAAAATAGAAATAAGGAAAATGGTGGGTGCTGTCCTCAAAGAGTGGTTTTGAGGAAACTGGATCTATTAGCATTTTACTTTTGTGAGCACAGTCTTATTTGAATAAAGCATACGCCATAATCTCTAGTATTAAGTATTGACATATGTTTCAAAAATCAGAAGACAACCCAAAGGGCACATTTATTAAGGCAAGTTAAAAAAAAAAAATTAAAAATTCAAATATAGCAACGTACAAACTGACAAGATAAATTCTGTGAGAAGTTTCTTAAAACTGACTTGGGAATATCTTAGTAGGATTTCATGCAGCCTGTTAATACATCATTACTATGAATTAGCAACTCTGGAGTCACAAAGCAGCTCAGCTGGTACAGCAAAACTATGGCCAAACTCAGATGTATCATACATACTTGATTATCTCTTCACCATAGACGAACTCTACTTTCAGAACTATGCTGACTATATTTATGTGCATGCATGCGTTTTGCAAAAGAGAAAGGAAAAATCATAAAGAGTCTTCCCAAAATAGAGGAGAGGGCAATTTCAGCAGGCAAATAATTTTTTTTTCAATGTATCTTAAGAACTGACCAAATGAGGCACTTGCCTGGTAAAGCAGGTATCTGCAAGGTCTGAGGTCAGCAGTGTCCGAAGCTCATTTTTTCCTAAAGAGAATAAAATAAAAAATAAAAATAGTAATAAGAAAAAATAATAAAAAAGATATTCTTACTTTTGCTGGTAGACTCACGCTTTGCAAGCTAAAAATGCTACAGATGCAAACTCCAGATGCAATTCAGTCAGATGAAATAATCCCAAATTAATACAGCATTCTACTGGGAAAACAAAAAGTCTCCAGTCGTTTCTCTCACCTGCCTGGAGTTATGATGATGGCTTGAAGCAAAAAGACAAATTCTGTGGCTTGTGTAGCATTACTGTTCGGAATATCTGTCTAGGTGATGCATGACATGTGTAAAACAATCCCCAGCAAAATCTTCCACTGCTTTATATGTCTAAAACATACTGATAGGTATAGAACTCTAAACCAGCCAGGGCAGAACTGAATGCATATGCCGACAGGAACAAGAAGAGCCTGCCAATGCCTTAAGTTTGGGTATCTGTCTTTTCTGATCAGACTGAAAGAGAAAGGAAATAATAATTATAATGTTAACAACTATGGTAATACCTCATCTAAGAATGAAAAGGTGTAAAATCTCTTTTAGAAAAAGTGCCCAAGAATTCTTTATTGTAGAACACAATGCTTCCATACAAAACCTCATATCTAAAATAGGGAGCAAGAGAAAAATCATTGCTGTATTTGCATTAACAAAATACAAAACATCATGACAACAGGCAAAGCAGAGTTGGAAATAAAGAAAGATGTGGCTGAATACCTTAAATGCTGAAAAACACCCATGAAAGCATTGTTTGTCAAAAGTACCAAGCATATAGCTTAAACTACAAATTAAAAATGGGAATAGCAAATTGCAGTTCACATTTACATATCTTTCTAACACTTCATACTCATTCCAGAATATGAAAGCTACATTTAAATTAAGAGATCAAATTCCTAACTTAGAAATGAGAACAGCAGGTTGTACAACGAGATCAGTGAGAAAGCACTTTACTGGGGAATCTTGAAAATGTTCATAGCTTTTACAATACGCTTTAATTCAAAACAGGTTGACATAAAGGAATGTTCAGTTTTTGTCAACACTACCGAGTTATTTAATGGAAAAACTGTGATAAAATAAAACAAAGTGACAGTTACTAGCTCTGCAACCCTTCCCCTCTTGGTTGTCTCTCCAACTCTCAGCTGTTATCAGTGCACTATGTTGCTGCACACCAGGCCAGTTTAGAATTGTACAGCTTATCACTCCACCAAACACTGCCATTGCAAACTTCAGAGTGGCCAAAATTCAACTAACTACCGAGGAGGAGTTTCTTGCACTCTACATGCAATCCCTCTGCAGCAGGGGAGCTACCCTCGCTGGGGCAGTAAGGATGCAGAGCCACTCTGGCCATGAAACACACTCCTTGTCTTGGATATTAAAAATCAGTTGAATTACCTGCAGCTACTGCTAAGTAACTTTTACTTTATGCCATTTTTTTAGTACAGCAGTTTTGCTGAGAGGAAATTAATGTAGTTTTCTGCTCAATAAAAGAGAGAAATAACTTGTAGGGGCTGCTCCTTCCACACGCCAAGCCGTGTTACTTACTAGCCAGAGAATGTCTGTGGATGCAACGT
>JANHFX010016820.1:0-12489 GCA_027560015.1 Chloroceryle amazona | reverse complement strand
TGTGGTGTGTTGTTTTTTATTTAACTTCAGTGTTACTGCATATAGCCAAGTAATTTTTATTATTTCATTTCATGGGGAAGAATGTGTTTAGTAGTCAGTCTTAAGATTCAGGATTAAAACTGTATAGTGTGCAGTTTACAGAAAAACAGTAATTTCAAAGATGAGCTTAGAGTTTTATATATGAAATAAGAAAATTCTCAGTAATTTTCTTTTGATTCTTGTGTATATTATTGGTAATTTAATTTAATTTTGGCTTGCAAATCTTGAAAATGTTCACCTGTCTGATTATTTTTATCATTGACTTCAAGACCAATTATATTACTTCAGTTTTTTGATGTTTATGAAAATGTTAGAGTATTGCGCTAGAGTGATAGCTGAAGTACAGGCAGAATCGTCACTGCTGTCAGTATAACAAAGACTGAACGCACTATTATTTAGATATTTTAGATAGTCTTAGTCTAAATGTTCACAGTGCTTTTTAGTGTGGTCATATACCTTATTTTTCCATTTGAAAAGTCTTTTTATTTCTACCAAAACCTGTGTCATAACAACCTCAGAAATTTTGATGTTAATAACAATCTATTATTGATTTATACAGAGGCCTGAGAGATTAAGGTTGACTGAGATATAAATGAAATCCAAGCAATTTTCTATACATATCTTGTTCTGTGTAATGTCAGAAATACATCAGTTTTTTATGGAAGCTAGTAAAGTTGGGATAAATGCATATTATTTGTTGGGGTTTTTTTTGTTGTTTGTTTGTGTTTGCCTCAGAAGGTGGTGTTGGCATTCTTTTGGCTTACATGATTAAAAGGGTTTTTGAGATTTTGTTCATTGTTTGTTAAGGAAAAGAAGAAATAATGATAAAGAATTCCTCCCACATCTGGTTATGCTTCTTGCAAGAAAAAGGAGATAGGGTTTTCTGCAGTATTATTTGTAATAGAAATGTTACAGCAGGAGACAAACTTATTTATATTTGCAAAAGTGTTCCGGCATTTTAACCACTTTTTAAAACTCAAATGTAAGAGGGTGTCATGGAAATACTCCCTTTATTTTCAGCAAGTAGTGTTGTTCTTTTTAATTGTGTGTGTGTATCTGCCCATGGGCATGCACAAGAGAAACTCCAGTTAGTGCTCTGACCTTGTTTTTGTTAATTCTCCAACAGTGCTTTTGGATTGCATGACCTAATCTTGCTCAAAACTTTGTGCTGTGAAGGTGTGTGCGTTTTCTGTTGGTTTCCCCCCCCCACCATTGTTGTAGCTCTCATTAAATAAAGGTTCTGTTGATTGTTTATCGGCAGCTTTCCAGCTCAGCAACTTCAACAAAACTGTAATTTGTTAGCCCTATGTACTGTACTGCTGAAACTTTATGGGCCAAAAATAATAGACGTCTGGTAGTCACCCAGATTCATGTAGTAGTGCATATTTCCCCTGTGGTGACACAGCTGGAGAAGGTGCAAAAATGACCAATTATATTGTCATTGACACTTGCAATTCATTTGCAGTTTAGCTTGGTTAAAACAGACGAAATGTCATTACTACCTAAATAGTTGCTCTCCTGACTCCTTTATTATGAATTGAACAGGCTTTTCTTCAGATGTCTTCATCAAAAGAAGGAATTGATGCGGTAAGCTGTTTTGTCTTAGATTCCTGATGAATTTAGTGAGGCTTGATCTCTTGGTATTAGCCCCTTATCCTACCTTAAATAATTAAGCAATTCTGACTTCTGTCATCAAGGTGCATGCTTCTTTGACTGATGAGGGCATGAGATGCATCTGTAATTCTGTTGACAAGATGTCTGCAACATAAAGTGTGTTCTTCTCTTGCATAAAGAACTTTAGTCTTGATTCTATGTTTTTGTATCCACTATGAGAAATCCAGACTATCAGGTATTAAAAAAACCCCAAATATCCTCTTCCTATAAAATAGTTATAGCTGACATATTTTCTTTGGGTTATTAAATAAAGGTTTAACAAATCAGAGTATTCTTCATCAGCTGGGACAAGCTGCTGGGGTGGGAAAATACTGCTGCTAATCTTTAGATGCCTTCTTGTGGACCCCGAGTACAGTTCTGTGCCCATTCCTGTTTAGAACAACTTGTAATGGAATAGTCTTTTGAGGCTTTTTGATTGTTTTCATCAAGCAAAGTAAAAGGTTTTTATCTCCCATCCTAAACCACTCAAGGGTACTATCTTCTATTCCTGATATATCTTGGTAGTATATCAAGCATTTTGCATTATGTATCTACTCTTCAAAGAAAAAAAAAATAAAATAATGTGTTTAAACTTACAGTGACTACAGCAGAACATACACAACAAAAACTGTTAGAAATACTGTAGGATCATTCATGTACCAAGTGGGTAAGGTATCCACAAAGCACTACTTATGAGATCTAGTGATCTAGGAAGCAGAAATGCATCATTTAAACTTACCTCATATGCATTTAGTTGTGACCAATGTTTACACTGTATGATAACATGCTGCAGTTTATAAATAAAAAAAACCCAACCAAACCACAAAACACCTTCCCTCCCAACAAAATACAATGCAGAAGTAAAGCATAATTCTTACAATAATTTCCTTATTTATAAATATTCATGTAATCTGAGTCTTAGCACACACCGAAGACTGACAAACTACAATACTGTTTTTCTGCCTTCTCTTAAATTGTGCTTCTGATACAACTCATAGCAAGCATACGCTATCTGTAACTTCTGTGCCAGATGCCTGACACTTTAGGCATGCCTACAAATAACTTTTAATGCATTCAAATGAAACTCTTTAAAACATATTCTTCTCTTTCTCTGTTTTGGTTGTTTTGAGATGAACTAGCAAATGTAAGGTGAGAAATAATTATGAGCCCAGTCTTCTGGGGCACTCAGAGTGTTTAATTTGCACTGACTTCAGGACATACTACCAGGAAAAAAAAAAAAAGAAAAAAGAAAACAAACAAACCAAAAAAAGCAAAATCTCATAAGATGTGACTACACCAATTAAACTTTCAAAGCCACAGGGTTGATATGTATAAACAAGTATTGTATTTGACACCACATTATTTTATTATTGTTTTTCGGAGTATTTCTCTACATCCCTGTGTGAATTTCAAGTCATCTTTTTGTTCAGCTCTGTCAATAGTACTTTTTGAGAAGAAAATGTTTGGGCTGTTTTTGCCCTTTTTCATGGATAATGAAACAATTAACCTGTGCTGCAACAACCTTCAAACTTTTTAAGATGGGGTTTTCTTATCAGGTCTAGTGATTCGCTTTTATGGAACCTTGATGTATGTGCTTGATATTTTCCATAAAATGGCAAGTCCTTGTGGAAACAGATGCAGTGAAGCATCCAGTCATGAACTTGACCTTTTTTTTATTCTTTTGGTGTGATAACATTTTTACAATATGAGAAACCATTTTTAACTTAGCCAAAGTGACATTTTTACTTTTTTCATGTACAAACAAAAGAAGAAATGTAATTTCATCACACCTTACTTTTCCTATTGAACTGGCTAGACCTTTTAAAATACCTTTCTGGATTATCAAAAGAAAACAATGTTTTCTTTGTCGCAACACACTATTTCTGTATTCTTACAGAGACATTGATGGATCTATAAGAATTCACAAACAAAATAGTGACTATAACCAGCCAGCTCTTACTCCTGTGTAGTTATAATGAATATATATTTTTGACTGGAAAATACAGATAAGTAATATAGATATTATATTGGCCTTTTGCAACTATATTTCTTAGGTTTGATTTTTATTTGTAAATTGGTACACCAGAAGCATCTTGCAATACTTTTTGCAAAGTCACAAAATGGTTGAGGTTCGCAGGGATCTCTGAAGATTGCCTTGTCTAATCCTGCCTTGCTCCAAGGCAGGCTCAGCTAGAGTTCTTTGTCCAGAAGTTTGTCTAGTTGAGTTTTGAGTATCTCTAAGGATGGTGACTCCACAACTGTTCTGGGTAACCTGTTCCACTATTCAGTCACCATGACAGCAAAAGGTGTGGAGTAGTTATTTAATTTTTGGTTTTTAAAATGTTTAGATGTAGTTCTCCATTATTTAAGTTTGTGCCTGTTACCTCTTGTCCTTTCCCAGGGCACCAATTACATGAGTCAGTCTCTATATAAATACATCCCCCTTGAACCTTCTGTTTCTGATGCTAAGCGATCCCATCTCTCTCAGCCTCTCCCTATATGACAAATGTTCCAAGTCCTTAATCATCTTCATGGCCTTAGGTCATGTCATAGAAAAGAAAGCTGTTTCTGTGGCACAGATGCAAAAATACAAGCTTCCTAGAGGACAATGTACCTTATGTATCTTTTTTGTTCATTTATATTCATGCAGTATCTACAGAATTCTGTTATCTAATTCAGTATCTACTTCTGCTGTTTAAAGCAAGAAAAGCAAAACAAAACCTTAAAAAGTATCACCTAGACTACCTTATTCTTTCATTATATTTTCCTTTACAACAAATACACATGCAGATGACTGTTGAGAACAGTGTTACTGAACAAGAACAGGCATTCAAGTTACCATCAAGTGGAGAAGAGATTTTGAATTGTCTCAGCACACAGGAAGGGTGAGGACAAAGACATGGGTGAAAAGCTTTTGCCAAAAGGAGAAGCATTGCAAACTGGCTTTCTAATAACCCAGGAAGGTGACACAGGGAGGTGGGGATTTGATGTAGCATGCAGCTGGGAAGAACGGACTTCCTCTTGGTCTCAGTAAGCCATCTTGCCTCTGCTCCTGAGGTGTGCCAAAAAGAACAAGATGATTGACAGGCTTTTCTATATCCAAATATGTATCTGCCAGGATCCAGAGAGATAGATATATACAAAGAGTGTTGCTCTGCTAGCGTAGTGTGCCTCTTGCCTAAATAGGGGGAGGAGTTGATCAACTGTTATCCTGCTTTGGATCCCTGTAACTATAGTGCTATGGAAAGAGAGTACAAGTGAAGGCAGTTAATCCTACAAGAAAACCTATCATACTTGCTTAATGATAATCCTACTCTTAAGAAAATCCAGGATATCACTCCCTTCCTTGCAGAGTTTAGTTTTCTTTCTATATAACTGTCTTTTTTAAAAGAATCCGAGAAATTCCATTCTGGGAAGAGCAACTGGGTCTGGAGTCTTTATATGGCATGCATGAGAAAGTGTTGTAAATTCAGTCCTTATTGCGTATAAATAATCATAATCCATGGTATAAGTAATTCCTGTCATGTGCGTGAACAAGGGGGAAAGCATTATGCCCAAAGTGCAACCAGTGTTCCCTTTGGGCTTAGGGGATGCATCAGCAAACATGAAAACCTGGTGAGCCAGCAAAATTCAGTTCTAATGGCTTTGATCAGCCGGCTTAAAACACAGTCAAATTGCCAGTGATATTCATGGCTCCACGGTCTACAGGCTTTTGCAGTGAATACAAAATATTGATGCAGGGTCTGTGATGATTCACTTTTGCTACACAGTCTTGTAAATACTTGTGAGAGTAATTTCCAATGCAGTAATAAATGTGAAGATCACATAACTGCTTTTCTTCCAGAAACTTTTAGCAGTTTCATCATTCATTATTGTTACTGCATTATGGACATATGGTCTTAGTGTCTAGCAACTATAAATCCCATGTTGTAAACTACCAGTGCTTCCAAAGAGAATCAAATCTAGGGCCATGATTCAGTAAACAAATACAGGTGACAGTGTTTTACATAAGTGCTTAATCCATATACTTCAATATTAGATATGCATTTAATAGCATATTGAATTGGTGCTTAGGTTTGGCACAGGAAGCCTACAGGTCAAAGGGAATGTATATTTCATGAAAAACAATACAGGAAGAGTAGAATCATCACCCAGAGTTGCAGCATCTCTTTAATGAACCCGTATTGAATTGTAATATTAAGATTTATTGAATTGAGTTAAATGTTAACCAGCAAGGAATAAAATAATCTAATTTTTCAAAGAATGATGAATCTAAATTTTTCTTTTTCTTAAATCACAATTAAAATGAAGGCAATCAATGCATTTTTTGGTACATAGATTCACTACTGCATTCATTCCCATGTGTGAGGTACGCTTTTGAGTGCCAAAAAGCTGCTAATAAGGACTTTCTTCTTAAAATAAAACTGTAATAAGTGAAGAAAACCAGAAGTTCATTTAAAAGTTTTCTTTTTATCACTGAGCAAAGAACTGAATAAGTAGGCAGATTACATTGTATATGATTATTTTCCAGATAACTTATTTTGGGTTAGGTCATAAAATTATTGTTTAATATATTAATATTTGATGATCTTAGAAGGAATAACCAATAGAAATGTTACCATCAGGATTGTAATATTTCTTAAACGATGCAGTAAGAAATATTATAATTAACACTGCATATGTCACAGAACTTTACTTGAGACGATATCAAGTGGCAAGTAAATTTTATCTGTGCTGTTTGGAGTTTGTGTGTTCTTATTCTGAATAGATGAAAAAGTTTAAGTCTTATATGAACCTAGTTGTATGATGAGAATTGGTTTCACTATTTTCCGTGCTTACATGTTAGTATTTGCCATCATACAGGGTTTGTTGTATTTTTTTAGTTAGGTTTTTTTAATTATTATTTTATTATTATTCAGTTGTTTTGTTTGTTTGTTTTTTCCTGTGTGTGGTTTTTTTTTTTTTTCTTCCTGTTTGGTTGGGGGGGGTGTTTTTTTTATATTTGTTTTGGGTTGTTGTTTTTAGAGGTATTTTACCAATCTGTAAAATTTATCATAGAATGTTAAGGGCTGGAAGGGACCTCGAAAGATCATCCAGTCCAACCCACCTGCTGGAGCAGGACCACCTACACTAGGTCACACAGGAACATGTCCAGGTGGGTCTTGAACATCTCCAGAGAGGGAGACTCCACAGCCCACCCTGGGCAGCCTGTTCCAGTGTCTGTCACCCTCACTGTGAAAAAATTTCTTCTTATGTTTCTGTGAAACTTCCTATGCCTCAGCTTCCAGCTGAAATGTTTCATTTCAGTCAGGCTAGTGTTAACTGTAGAAGAGTAAGACAGTAAATTGTAAAGAAACATAGTTATAGCAAATCCTCAAGTCTTTTGGAAAGACATCTGAATTTGTGTGAACTTGTGTGCATGTATGTTAAGCATCACATTAACGATTATGGTTAGGCTCAGATTTCACATGGTGAAAATGTGAAAAAAAGGCACCTAATCTCTTAATATAGTAAAAGGACATCAAACGCTTTAGATAACTTTTTTTTTTTCCTCGATTAGAATCATGCTTGCTTTTATATTTTGAAATCACGTTGAATATTACATGCAAGTCTAGAGGCAGGAGTGACAAAGCTAATAAACATGGTAGGTTTTTGTCACAAAGAGTGTCCAAAGTCACAGAAGGGAGTTGTGGCAGTGATAGTGTATTAGTGTTCTGCTCTGTAAGGGACACTGTATTAATAAAGAGGAAAAAGCTCTTTGCTCTTTGTGGCTTTTTGGGTTAGCTAAAGCAAAGAGTAAAATGTTAGGCACTAATACGAGAGATAGCATCATTCTGTCCTGTGTGCCACATGGATGAATCAAGCAAGTTGGAAAGGGACCTTTAGCCATCACAGTTCTTTCTGTGACATTTCCGCCTCCTCTCCTGTGGGCTCTGAAACACCCTGAGATCTAGCATGGAGAGCAACCGACTATTGTGCTAAAAGTAAAGGCTAAATGGACTCTACAGAAACCAATCCAAGGAGTACAACGCAGGGCAGAAGACAAACTAGTGCTGCATAGCTAAGGTGAGAAATGAAAACTGCATTCACCTGTTGTAAAGGGAAAAGACCTATGAGAAGAGGAAAAAGATAAATGGGCACTTAAAAGAAGTGGCTGGGAATTCACTGTCTGCATTAAAACATCAGGGGGTATCTTCAAAACATATTCTGCATATCAGTACCTTCCTTTTTTCTTCAACAGGGGTTCACAGGACCAACAGTCTTTGGTATGCTTGTTTCAAATCCTGTAACTGTTCCACTGCCAGGTGTTTGGGGATGCATTTTGTATTTTCTTAAGTGGTTTGCAGAAAGACATAAGGAATATACTTCTCAGTTCTAATTCTTGAGCAACTCTGATAGGTTCATGTTAGTGGATGTCATGTTTTTTTGAGCTGCTAGGGTGCTTTATCTTATCTCTTACTGTTCCATAGAAGGATGACTTTGAGACACTTGTAGAATACTTTTTTTTAATGCTTATTGGACTTATATTATATTTCATGTAACTCAAAATGGTTTGTTGAATATACCTTCTCAGCCAGCTTGCTGTGAGGTTAGAACATATTGCAAATCAAGTTCCAGCCCCTTAATTCCACTGACTGATACATACAGATTTCAGCTACTGTGTGTTTCCAAGTTATTTTCTACCTGTTACAGCAGTGCTTAAATCTGAAGTTGTGCATATCAACTGAACCTAGGTTTCTGAAAGTTACTTATAGCTGTTATGAATAAGACAATATTTTTCCTATAACATGCTTGAAGGCCTTAGTAGTCTTGTCCTGCATGGTTTTGGTATAACAAAGCCATTCTTCTTTATTCCATCTAGAAAAGATCGGGATGGTTCAGCATGCAGAAAATACTACTCCCTAAATGAAAATAACCTGGGAGGAGTTTTGGTATATATAGGAAGGACAGAAGCTCAGCTAAAAGTTTGTCATGTCATTACTACCATTCAGCTAAGATTATGCTTAAACAGTGATGTTTTTCTGATTGGAAGAGGAGCTCAATCAATTTGGGGGCTTCCTTTCATTCACATCAATTACTCCAATTGTCATGCAAATGCACACCTGCAGTGTTTATTTTCCTAAAGCCACTGCATTCTTGTCCTGGGAAGTACTTCATTTTGCCCTGTCCTCTTATGAAGGCCTCCCAATATCTCTGTAGTTAATATTACAGAAGAGATTTCCGTTGTGAGAACATTCTTGCCACTTTTACAAGTAGTTTGTCTACTGCTTGGGGCTTTTTTTTTTGGTTTGGTGGTTGTTTTTTGTCCCCCTAAGTTTGCCTTGGACAGCAAAAGCTATTTATGATCTATAGACTTAAAAAAGGACATATTTAGCCTTTTCAAGAACATACTGAACTCTGAAAGATACCCACTTTGCTTCTGAAACCATTTTCATTTAACTTAGTACTTGGGTGTCTTTGCTTAAAAATTTGTTAAAGTATCTGATAAAGTCTAAAGTAAGTACTGCACACTGAGTTGTGTTGTGTAGTTCATTAACTAGTTATTTAAGAAGTTTTTTTTCTTTGAGGGGAATAAATTCTTAGACTTGTGTTTTATTTCAGTGAAGGACCCTAGCGTATTGAAAACTGTTGCTGCTGCTGAGCGCTTTAATGTCTGACATGTTTGCAGAAGCTGCATATGGGTTTATAGCAAAACCACCCAAATAAGTGAAGAACAGATCAAAATCTATAAATGTGTTGATGCATGTTAAAGCATGTATAACAAGCTACATTTTAAAATTATTTCATTTTCTCTCACTTCTATTGGCAGCACATCAGAGAATCCCTAATGGCTGATAAAAAACAGCAGTTTTCCTTGAAATTTGTGTATAAAACCTTGATAAAAGTATCAGCAAGGGTTTTCATGTCTCTTTTTTTTTTTTAATAGATCTGTACAGCTTACTTTCTTTCATGTTTCTCTGTACATAAGCTATTGCACACCCACTATTTTCTAATTGAATCAATGGAAGGATTTTAGCATTTTTCATGGGATTAAACCATTCTGTGTCCCTGATGATTTTACTAGATCTTTCCAGGATATTTTCCATCCCGAGTTCATAATTCCATAGTAGTGTATTACCAGAATTGTGCACAGTGTTACGAGGCCTACAATTGTTGCATTTCTGTTGGTAGTTTCCTGGTTTAGGCCTTCCTTATCTCTGCTGAAAATACTGTACATACCCAGTGTATTCTAAGGTTGTGCTACAGGAGGTGGTTGGAGTTTGTGTGCAAGAACATTACATTTAATGGTGGTTTGTATTACACAAGTTCTCAAAGTTATCCATCTCTTCCGTGATAATCTGACCCTTTTAGTGCTGGTGGCACCTATAATTTCATTTGCACATACTTATTTTCTAGACATCACTTGAGCTCAGGTTCTCAAACTAATCTTCAAAAAAAAATATTTATTTTCTATTGCCAGTCAAAATGTTTTTCTTTTGTACACAACCCATTGTCATCTTCAATTTTGCAACTTTACCTCTAGTTTTTGGTTTGGTGTGATTTTGAGTGGCAAGGATTGGGTTTTGTTGTTGTTATTTTAAACTGTATCTCCTCTGAGGATGAAGTAGTAGTCTATTACACTTCCCTGATGAGAAGCCTATTAGTTCAGTTCTGAGGTCAAGGGAAAATTATCTCTGCTACCTCTTGCTTTAGGAAATGATGCAACGGCCTCTAGCACCCCAACAGTGCTATAAAGCTAAAGCCATGTTATAAACAGTGCAAAAGAATGAATTCTCAAATATTATGGATTATCCACTGACAAAGATCCTAGGTTGATAGATAAGTTGGGTAATCATTGTAGTAATTTGCATGTTGCTGATGGCTTGATTGACATTCCAGCTTGTAAATACAATACAGAATTGATTTGTGGGCTTCCTGTTTTCTTGTGGGCTGTTTGACTAAATTAAAAATTAGCTTTCTTGTGACTACCCATTCATGCTTTGTGGCTGGGAGATAAGTGGTTTATATTAATTAGTGAAGACCTTTAGGGAGGACTGTGAAAAGGGCAGTACTTCAAAGTCCAAATGAAGAGCCAGTAAATTGTGAGCCTATGTCTCCTTTCCTTCCAGAAGTGTAAATTTACCATAGCTATGCTGCTTCATATGGTAGGAATGGGCAAACAGGTTTGAGGACTCATGCTGGAGATTTATTTATTTTTTTAATATGGGGTGATAACTTAAGTGATTCAATGAACTAATTTAATAATATTTTGTTCCAGCTGCAGTTGGGAGTATACCTATTTGACTTTTTACTTATTTAAAAACCAGCATGCCGCTAAGGATTGTAGTTCTACACAGCGCAGCCATAGGAAGTACAAGGGACAAGAGAAGAGAATATCAAACATCAAGTGCTTTTTGTAGCCAAACAGTATCACTAGCAGAGAGATTTGATTACAAGAAAAATTTTGATTACAGACTTCAGAGGTTCGTACTGTATTTTAAAATGAAATATGCATAAGATTCGGCAAACACCTAAACATGCCATTTATTGGAGCCAAAAACACTAGGAAGCTCACAAGGAAACATATCCTCAAAAACTTGCTTGTCCAGTTCAAATGATTTAGTTCTTACCTTTGGCAGAGAAACAGGCTGAATAGTCTGCTAAGTGGTGGAGCACAGGGGAGTCTCTGGATTCTATGGTCTGTGAAAACATGAAGGTGGAGGGTGTGTTTCTGAATATATTCTATCAGCTTAGGCTTGTGGTGTCAGTCACAAAACTGCAGATAAAGAGCTCCAGGGATTAATTACAACCTGTGTAAACAAAACAAAGGCTCTGTAATGGTAGCTCCCTACCTTTCTACTGTGGTATCTCAGTGTTGCTGCCCTTCAGTACTTAAAGGCAGCCTATAAGAAAGATGGGCACAATCTTTTTAGCAAGGCTTGTTCTGACAGCACAAGGGGTGATGGCTTTATACTAAAATAGGGGAGACTTAGACTAGATGGAAGACATCTTTTACACTGAGCATGGTGAAACACTGGAGCAGGCTGCCCAGAGACGTGGCAGATTCCCCATCCCTGGAAACATTTGGGTCTTTGAACAACCTGATCTAGGTGAAGATGTCCCTGTTCATTGCAGAGGTGTTGAACTAGATGACCTTTAAAAGTCCCTTCGAACACAAACTATGCAATGATTCTATGATTATGCCATCATCTGCCACATTATATAGTCCTCTATTAAAGTAGTTTTGTATAAATTTGGACTGGGATGAAGTCTTCACTGAAGTAAGCAGATTTTAATTTGTTGTATTATCAAATATTAGCTATTTCAAATCATTGCTAATTACAGGTTGTTTGGGAAACTAATCCAGGGGTTTTTTTTAACCTCTTCCAAATAGACATCCCAAAAATTATGTAATGTTATGCAGTAACTGATAAAGCTGAATACCAACATTCACTTGACAGTCCTGCATTTGTGCAAATGTTACACTTTGCTTTTAAACTCTATTGTCTATTGAAAGCTAATATTGAGTGAGTTATTTTTCAACACCCATGAGGTAATTCTGAATATGTGAAGTAGGAACCACCATGTCACCCCTAAGACATCCATATTATGTTACCACTGAGATGTATACCCTTACTGCTTCAGTTCAATCTTTTTAAGTCTGAAGTTTGAATTGTGTGGAGTTGATTAAAGTAACCTTATTAGAAATTGCTAGTATAGACTAACCTAAAGCTTGGAAAACACTGCTGTGATCATTTTAAACATGTTTATACTATATATAATAATATAATATATAATAATATATAATATATAAAG
>JANHFX010016816.1:0-10889 GCA_027560015.1 Chloroceryle amazona | reverse complement strand
TTGGTTCCCCAACCCTCTCATCCTGGCCTCCCAGCAGAGGTGTCAGCTTGCAGGAATGCGTTTGACATTATTTGTCAGTATATTCTGGAGCTCCTGACAGCAGAAGCAGGTCACCTCAGTGTGCAGCAGCACGGGGGAGCATAGAGACATAGATCTTCTCATCCCATCCTTAATTCCTCCATCGGTCCTTCCCGAAAGCAGCACTGAAGAATGAATTTGTAGCCACTTGGATTCCCAGCTATGGAGAAATCTCAGAGCAATTTAGTTTTGTTGCATTCTAAAAGCCCAGCACTGAAAAGAAAAAAAAAAAAGCAGCCCCATACTATATTCCCAGTAGCCAGTGAGCACGTCATCCCACTTCGTTTCTAAATATAACTATGTTCTCTAATATGCCTGTGTTCTCTGTTTTTCTCTAATTATTTGTTCCACTTCGCTGGCTTCTCTTAGACTGGTGCAAGTCAGAGATAACTATGGTGAACTTCCTAATTATGGTGATATAAATATAAGAAGTCTCATACTCCCAACCTGCTCTGTTTCGGCTGTGCAGAGATCAGTGTGTGCTGCCTGCTCTGTTACAGACAGCTGATTTTTGTCATCACACAGGTAGCAGAATGGGTGGTGGCTTTATTTTCTCCAGCAGCTGACCCAAACAAAGCATGGGAAGACATCTTGGATTTTAAGATCTATCTGTTTTCATTCGGGACATTTTTATTGTATTTCATTTCTGCTTCAACATTCTTGTGGTTTTGTAAGGATTCCAGTCCTTTTATTTAAGATGTTGTTTCCTAAAATGATACTGGGAGGCAAACAAAACCTTTCATTTGCAGGGATTCCAGCTTGGATGTCTCATTAGCCAAACCCTGGCTTAAGGCAGTGGCTTTGTTTGTGTGTCTTTGCAGATTCCCTATGCAGCAAGCTTGATCAGGAAAGAAAAGCTCGGTGCACACCTCAGCAAAAGCTAAAGGTGAGCTTCTGGAAAAAAAAGAGACTTTATTCTATCTGACCTGGCTGTTGTGGTTTGCTCTGTGGACACTGCAAGAACTAAGAGAGTCATTTTTGCATGATGTTACTGACTCTAGTCTAAAAGCTCTCTGTGGAGGTGTTGTGCTATAGTCTGAGGCTGATAACCGACCTGTCACACGAATTACGAGGCCTCGCTGGTGTAGAACATACCACTGAGAGCTGACCATTGGGTGAATCCAGGCCTGATGGCCTGAGCCCATACTGCTGCTCTCTGACACTGGAAAGTGGCATCGAGGTCTTGTACCTTCAGTGGAAGGAGGGAAGTACCTTGGCTTCCACAATGCAGTAAAAGTTCACACGTGGGCAGGTAGAGATTGGTTTTTCTGCCCATAATGCTGCTTCTTGGAGCTCCATGAAAGAGCACTGTATTCTGGGAGCTTTACACCAGCACTGTCTTCTGTAGTTCGGTCTCCTGCAGATGGCAGTTACCCCGCTGCCCACGTGCAGCATCTGCCTAAACCAAACACTGCATTTTTCAAGAGTGTTCTTAAGAAGCATTCAGTTAGAAAAACACCATCTCCATCATCAGTGGCCTGGGAGATTCCAGTTTTGGGTGCTAAAGCCTTAACACTTAAATGACATTCTCTTCTTTTCTGGTAAAACATGAAGATTAGGGCTTGGAGATAGAGAGGCAAAAAGCTGGTAATCCTGCTGTGTTACTCCACAAAATCTGGCTTCTGGAGTCCTTGAAAAAATCCCTGAGGAGGAGTAGGTGAATTAGAAGAAAAAAGAGCTATTGGCACTTAAGAGAGCTCAGTAATGCACAAAGCAGAGGTGTTGAAGAGACGGTCTGGGGCACACGGGAAGGGTTTGTGAGTACAGATGTTGGGGGTTTTCCTGAGCTATGGAAGAAGCAGATACTTTAAAATAAGAACATTAGGAGTAAGTACCTACAGATAAACAGTATCTTTGGCCATGAGCTCTGCCTGCTAAGGAGATTAATCTAAGCATCCAGTCGGTCTGTTTTCCCCTCTTGTGCATACTGTCCTACTGACTGCCAGCATTTTCCAGTTGAGTCTACATTAATCTGAGCGCTGGTTTAAAGTAAATTCAGTAATAGTAATACCCTGAATAAAACAGCGTGCTTCCTCACATGAGAAGCAGCGGGTCCAGCCCTGATCACCCTGTCCAAAGCACTGATCTCCAATAAAAGTCTGCCTGAGGATGGCAGCATCAGATGAATGGCACCATTCGTTCCCAGCATCAGCTGACAGTCCCCGCAAGGAAGGCGCTGGCATCCTAGCTATGAGCATTTCCTGCACGTTTGCCCAGAGTGTGAAGGATGGATGGGTTTCTCACACTGTTTTCATTTCCAGTGGCACTCCATCCCTGCAGACAACAGGGATTTCTCCAAGTAGGCCCCAGTGCTTTTGAAAGATTAGTTGTTACTTAACCGCTAAGCTAAGTCAGTCAAGCAGAGAATCACAACTATATTGTTCAGGAGCGAGTTCAGATTCTCAACACGCCGAGCAGAAAAGGGTTGCCTCAAGAAGAAACGTGTGTGCATGCACATCCCCACACAATAACACCAAAGAGGGTGAAGACCCCGTGCCTTGCAGAGCATCCACCCAATTAATGCTCCGTGTTTCTCGGCCGCCCTTGTTGGGCTTTGTGTTCCTTTCCGCAGCAGGTTCAGTCATACTTCAGTCAGTTACAGATTGCACTTCATCTTTAACGTGACTCTTCTGCAGGTAAAGTCTCAGAGGATGCTTCTAGAGCAGGTGACTTAGTGTATTCCCTTTTACAAAGAATGTGAATAAACGTTGTGTTTCTGCAGGTAAAGAATTATCAGACTTGGGCTTAGTGTTGGTAACATTTTCTCTCTTTCTTTTTTTTTCTTTTCTTTTTTATTCCCAGAATCTTTTGCAGCTGTTACCTTATAAGGTGTAACCCACCACTCAGAAACCTGACTTGTATAAAGACTGACAAAATGGAGGAACTTGGGGATCTAAAAAAAATAACATAAATCAGGTTCCTTTGAACCCGAGGACAAGTGACCTCAAAGCATCATGGACAACCATGTAAAATAGAATGTAGCAGCCATTTATTAGTAAAAACAAAACAGAACAAAATCTTAAAAAAAAAAACAAACAAAAATGCCTGTCCTGGATCTTTTTTTGGTGGTACCAAAGTTTAAGTCTTTGTGTTTTTAGAAGGACTACTGAGCTTGATAGAGAAGATGCTTTCAATGAATCGTACAGATAGGCTGTGAAAGGATCAGCCAGTCCTTTCGATCAGCCACAAACACTTGACAACACCTGCCAGCTCATCTTTTGAGTTCGAGTAGTGGTTGTTTATGGAAAGAAATGCGTGTCTTACCAGGTGGGCCAGAAACACATTTGGATGAGTGAATGGATAGAGCAGCGTTAGCCATACACAGTGCTTTTTAAAAGCAGACTGGAAATTCTCACACCCCTCTCCCTTGGCCCTCTCCTTCTCTGGTATTTTGCCTGCTGTATGAATTACGATTGTACTCCTCTGGAAATATTTTACAATTTAATATTGAGTGTAATTAAGAATATAATCACTGTTATCAAGAAAAGGTATTTAACTCTGTTGTAGTTTCTTTATCATTCATGTGGATAAAAAGTCTATAATAAAAAAAAAAAAAGAAAACTATGAGATAATAGTTGAGCTTCCCTGTAATTTAATGCTATGCTTACTGCACTAAAGGAAACAACCAGGAGGTTGACCCCCAAGAATACCTTTTTAAGAGAATTTTAATCCACAGATAACGTGTTGAAGTATTTCGTGGCAGAAATCCTGGCAGAAAATGTTTGGAAGCAGATTTAGTGGAATTCCACAAAGTGCCTTGTGGATCCACAGAAATTAAGGGAGACGGGCACCAAAATCAGTCTTACTTTTAAGACCACAGCTATAGTCTTCCATGTCTTTTCCCAACGATGTGCAACACCCCAGCGGCCAAGGCTTTCCTGAGTGAAACTGGTCTTCATGCAGGAGGTCTCGGTCCCAAGCGTGGCGTCATCCCTGAGCGTACCACAGCGTAGAAGGTCATCCGTACCAGTACAGCACCACCAGCATCTGAAAGCAGTCTCAGCCACCCACAGCGTTTGGATGTGTCACAGAGTTGCTCTCTCAGTATTCCCCTCACTCCCAGCAAATCCCTGGGAGATGAAATCCAACGGTTTTACACTTCCCAGTGCAGCCCAAAAGATCGGGGAGGAAGGGCACAGCACGTTTACCTTCCCTGCCTAGTTTGCTCCTGTGGCAGGTGAGCTGACAAGACTCAAAGACAAAGCTCGATGAAGTGGCAGCATTATCTCTCTTGTAGCGTGGGGAAAAAAGCAATGAAAGTGCCAGAAAAGCTGGGCTAGGTTGGGCCAGAAGTTCTTCTGTGCCAGGATCCTGTCCCCCATGATAGGTGAAATCAGATACTTAGTGAAACACACCAGCAGTTAAGTGACATGTTCCCAGAATTCTCTTTTAGCTTCTAATGATTTACTCCTCATGGGTTTTCTGATCTAGACATGATGTCTTGTTTTTAATAACCCTCAATGGATTTTTTTTTCTTCCATGAACTCGTCCAGTGACCTTTTAAAGCCTAGGCACACTTTTAGCAGCTTGCAGCATCCCGTGGTAATAAGCTGCACTGTTTAAATACGGGTTATGAGGGGAGAAAAAAAACAGCTTCTGATGTTCAGAGCCTCATTTTACACTCTGGACTTCTTGTACTGGATGAGACCAGTAGACTACCAGCAGTCCCTGTCCACCTTCATGCTGGTCGTGATTTCATTGGTATCTACTGAGCCTTTTCAGTTGTCTGTTGTCTAGGTTAAAGAGTCACAGTCATCCCTCCAACAGAAGCAGTCCCGTGGCTTTGTTGCCTTCGCGTACCTTTTCCTGATCAGCTCTGTCCTTCTGGAGATGGAGAATTTGCTGTGTAGAGTATTCAGGGCACAGGACACTGTACAGATTATAGTCCAGAGTGACATGACGATACTTTCTGTGATGAATGAACTCACCCGTAGTGCAGTGGTAAAATGTCTTGCCACTATAGATCAAAAATCTTGCCCAGACATAAAGTAATCCTGCTGCTCAATAAGAAATTACTGCTCTAATGGCTTCTGAGTGCCAGAGCTCCTGGATGTGGTCAGGTGTGAAGAGTAACCCCTTGTCCCTCACCATTTGGGAACCAGCCTGTTCAGACCCGGGAGCAGACGTGAAGAATCTACAGAAGCCTAACTGGTTTTCTGCTTCCTGCCCAGCAGCATTCAGAGCATCGTGCTCCCCAGTGACTTTCCACAGCAAGTAAGTAGTGTGTCGGTACATTGTTGAAGTTGTGACGTCATGTATTAAATGCGTAGTTCACACAAATGACAGCATGGATGTGCAATGAATAACATTTCAGATGAAACGTTCACACTTGAAATGTCCCACGTGCACGTGGTTCATCTTGCTAAACCCCATGGTCGGGGACTGGAAACATCACTGCTCTGGTTTGTGACCGATCTACAGACCACAACTGCCAATGTTAAGATGGAACATATACCTCAGAATTACACGTGACTGAAGTGTTTTGAATTAAAACATCATCCTTCACGCAGATAAAGCTCAAGAATGCGATCCTAGAAAACAAACACAGAGCAGCCACCACCTAAACAAATCTACTTGGGTAAACATCCAAAGAAGCTTCTTATCACTGACTGCTTTTTGTTTGTTTGCTGCCTTCTTGTGCCAAAGTTCATACACGTTAAAGTGATGAGTATCCCATAAAAAATTGCGTTTCACAAACTCAACCCTCAACATTTCCACCAGCTGGTGTCAAAGAAATAGAGGATTAACCCCATTGTTGATACTGTTGTATATGCATCATATAGAGATCAACAGAACAGCTTGGGTTGGAAGGGACCTTAAAGATGATCTAGTTCCAGCCGCACTGCCTGCCCTACATACGTGCCTCAAGGCTGTGTCCATACTGATGTCCATACTTGGCATAGTTCAGTCGTTGCAGTGGCTGTGGCAGGGTTCTGTTTGAGCCCATCACTGTCCCCTGGAGCAGCTCCCAGCATGGTTTTGGGTCAACCCAGACCCGCAGCCTTTCCTGGTGGCAGTTTGGATGAGGCCACCCTGAGATGAAAGGTGAGGGTTTCGTGGTGTGGGTGCAGCTCTTTGGTGCCATGTGGGAATGGTCCCAGCCATGGCTAATTTACTGGGATAAGTTTATTTACTGGGATAGGACAGCCCATGTTGTTATCGTCCTTAATATAAAATGGGTGCTGTGTTACTGTGAAAATAAAACAGTCAACTTTTCTTACCCATGACATGCAGCTTATCAACACCTTTAAGAAACCTGCGTAGCTGACCAAATCTCACTTCTCAGCTGTTGCCACAAGAGAGGCAAAAGTTAACAGCTGTATTGCAGATCTTAGTTTTAGCCTTTCTTTCATCACAATCCTCTCAGAGTGGCAAAAAAACACAGCACAGGCTGTGCACTGAGCTGTGATTTGAATTTTCCTGGGTGCTCAAATGAACAATACAGAGATCCAAAAAGCTCATTAACGACTGACAGTTCTATTTTTTTTTCCCTGCAGAACTGGGCTTCCATGAACTGACCACACAACATTTCCAAACTGAGCTCTGTCCTTCAGATGTGGTGGTGCTTCTCCAGGACTTAGGACTTCTCTCATTTGCTTCTGAGATACTTCAGCAGAGTTATTTACATTGGTGAAGAAGTATGCGAAGCCAAAGCATGAAGGTATGTGCTTTCCCTCATTTGAGAGCATGGGAGCAGACCTCTCAGGACTTTAGGTGCCTTCAACCCATCTCTTTCAAAGACCACCTTTACCTTTTGTTCACCTGAAATGGCAGGTGAAAACCTGTGCATTGTGGTCGTTACAGACAGCGTATCCGAGCATTTACTGCTCTTGAGATTCATAGAATCATAGAATGGCTTAGGCTGGAAGGGACCTTGGAGATCATCTCATCCAACCTCCCTGCCATAGGCAGGGGCACCTCTCACCTCCATTAGGTTGCTCAAGGCCTCATCTAACCTGGCCTTGAACACCTCCAGGAAGGGGCATCCACAGCCCTCTGGACAATCTACTCCAGAGTCTCCCCACCCTTGAACTGAAGAACTTGCTCCTCAGAGCCAATCTCATCCTGTTTTCCCTCAGTTTAAACCCATTTCCCTCATCCTATCGCTGGACACTCTTGTGAAGGGTCCCTCTCCAGCCTCCCTGGAGGATCCCTTCAGGTATTGGAAGGCACTGGAGAAGAGTCTTCTCTTCTCCAGGCTGAACAACCCCAGCTCCCTCAGCCTGTCCTCATAGCAGAGGTGCTCCAGATTGATCATACTGACAAATAAAAACTTTGATTATTATATAAAATAAGTTATTTCCACATGAATAAGCCAATTAAAAGTGTTACAGTGAAGATAGGGAAGTTTTGTCTGAATTGGATATAGCAAGCAGGATAAGGCCCTAATAATTAATAGTAAATAAAATCTTCACATGTTGTTTGTACTGCTGATCAATTCTTGACTGTTCCTGTTTTTTTTGTCTTCTGTGAGGGATTCAGGTTCATGTTTCCCCAAAATTTATTCTCCCTTTTCCATAATTTTCATGTAAAATTTCAAGACAGTCGGGGCCAAAAACCTTGTATAAATTTTGCAGTGCATGAGAAAACAGCACCTTCTCAGCAAAACAGTATTTTTTTTAGGCTATATCAACACAGAATTAACAAAACCAAATCCTAACATTTGCTCTGACCTACTTGGATAACCACTTTTACTCCCTGGCTTTCAGAGCAGGATCACATTGCTAAGGAAAGCTGTTGGGGGAGCTCCTGTAGGACATCTACCTTGCTGTGATTTTTTGTAGCTCATTTTCCTCTAACGGGTTTTATCCATGGAGCTTATGCCCAGGTGAGCGTGGCAGGGGTGTTGGAACTAGATGATCTTTAAGGTCCCTTCCAAACCAAATCATTCTATGGTTCTTGAAGTATTTGGACACAATTTTTCTTAGCTGGCTTGGATTATTCATTACATGTTCAACAGGGCTTTTTTTTTTCACTGTAGTAACATTATCCTTGATACACAGGCTGATACAAAGTGTTTCACCTCCAAACTGCTAGCCAAGTTTTCACTAATAAATCCCAGAGCTGGTAAATTAATCTACAGCTGTACTAAGAAACTCTGCACGTGGCTCAGATCCTGAGCTCAATGGTGTGAGTCTCTGTGGCCATGTCCATGCTTGGCTGGTTGCCCTGGTCTCACTGGGTTTGTTCTCTCTGTGCTGGCAGTTTGCAGTGGTGCACTGCACCCAATCTGTGTGTGATAAGATGTTCCTGCAGGAAAAAGCAGCTCCCCACTCTGATCTCAAGCTTATCCTCAAAGCTGAGTTTGGAGTCAGGTGGATACTGGGATAAAAAAAGGAAAAGAGAAAAAAATAAGACATTATAGGTCCCCTTCGGGAACATTCAAAGCATCCTGTTGGTTTTATCTTCATGTCTCTGAAAGTTCAATGAAAGTGAATTTACATTCACAAGAGAAGTTTGTGGAGAAGAACGTGTCCCAGACACTTCCATCTTGTCTTCACACTGGGCACAGTGGAAGTCTTCAAGTACCATTCAGTTGATTTTCAGGCTTGCAAGAATGAGCTCTGTATTTACCATCTTCTCCCCACAGGTGTGGTCAGACCACCAGTAAAGAAACTCCCGTTGACTTTGGTGAGCTTTGGATCAGACTCAAAATCAAAAATGGGTTTCGTCAAAGCAATCTGGGTTTTGGGTTGAGCTTTCTGTTTGTTAGATAGAGAAGGAAAGCACTGGCATCTGCCCAAAAGTAAAGTCACTCCTTTCTCAGGAAGTCTTTTGTGTCATGGACAACATGGAAACAGTTTTGAACACCACACTTGCTCTGACTCAAAGCCAAGTAAAAGGCCAGTGAGGCCCAGGAGGAGGGAGAGAAGTCTCTTATGTACCAGGTGTCCTCTTCTGTGGATGGTACAGAGTGGATAACTGGTGTGTGGCTTAACCAAAAACATATCGTGTATACCTGCAGGCCTGCTCTCCACTGCTCACTTCTCCTTAAAATCTGTTTAATGTAGTTCACTCACTGGTTTCTTATGTCACAGAGGGAAATTCATAGCTGTGGTCATTATCTAAATGTGCTCGGTGGCTTGGACTGTGGACATCTGAAACTCTGCCAAACAGTCTCCAGGAGATTTGCAGAGGTGCTTTGGATCTGCTTGATACTAGGCAAGAGGAGCTGGAATTGTTTTGCAGGTATTTATCTAGGGACAGCAGAAAATTCTATTAATCTCTGTTGTTTGCTTTGAATTACCTGCCAGTCTGGAGCATGTTAATGTATTCTGTGTGGAGGTATTAACGAAAAAGGAGTCTCCACCCTACAGCACCACTCCTTCTCTGATCACAAAGCCCAGGTAATCGCATTTTTTTTTCACGAGATAACTCAGTGTGGTTGCCAGCTCAGCTCCAGTCTGGCAGTAAAGGACTAGGGGCTTTTGCAGAGCATAACAAACTTCAGATCTGCAGAAGCTGCCCTGATGGAGCCAGGGGAAGAGGTGGGTGCTGCAGAGCAGGATTGAGGATCTCCTGCTCCCCACAGTGCACTGAAGCTAAGCATGGCTGCGAGAAACACCAAAGTGAAGCACATTTGAAACCCAGCCCTAAACTGGCCATCGCCAATTAACAGCTCAACAGCTCCTTAAATTTCTACTTCATTCCTTTCAGTGTGAGGAGCCAGATCTCTGTGACACCCAAAAAGCAAGGATGGGGCCCAGATTTACGGTGGTCCCCTAGTCACCCCTTGTCCGGGAACCATCTCAGCTGGTGGGGTTCCCTTGCCTGGAGAGCAACCAAACCATGGGTCTGCCTGCCCTCTCCCACCCAGCCTGCTGGAGGAGGCCCAGAGGCACCACCCTTGTGACATGGTGTGTTCCTGCAGTGGCTCCTGCATGCAAGCTACAGAGGCAGTTTTGCTGGAGGAGTTAATGCGTCGTAGCACACCAGGAGGAGTCCAGGACCTAGCGGAAGCCCTGGCAGCCTTCTAGGTGGAGTCTGGCTGCTCCACCAGTGTCCTGCTCCACCAGAAAGATCGTAAGAGAAATTGCTTAAGAAAGAGATGGTGAGTAAAGCCTCTCTTTGATCCACGTCCACACCTTATTGATTGTCTGTAAACGGAAGAGATTATCCTGCCCTAATAAAAAAGCAGGGAGAGAAGAAAGCAATCGAGAGAGGCAAATGAAGTGAGCAATTAGTCTGAAACCCTTCAGACCAGCTTTATTTTCATGCACGGTCTTAGCAGCATGATGCTGACCCAGGAATCTCCAGCTGTCGCAAGGTAATCCAGAAATTTATAACCTTATTCTGCTCTAGATGTCAATTACCATGTCTTATTTTCTTAAGTTTTTTTTTTTTCCAAGTTGAAGGGTGAGACTGAGGTGCTCCTTAGGACGCCTTATCGATGTGACAAAGAGATTGTATCACGGGGGGCTGGAGGATGCTGTAGTGAGCAAGTGCTCTTCCATTTTCAGTAACTCAGACCAGCTCTCCTTGCACCAGGGGAAATTTCACATGAGATCCTGAAACAGCTTCTGGGCCAACATTTCAATTTATTCACAGGCAATAATGGGTAAAAGGCAGACCCTGAACAGTCTGCTTAGCTATGAAATTGCTACAAAAATTACTGTCCGAGCTTTATAGAAGTAGGAATACTTGCATATCCCTCCAGTTCATGTCAGTAGGGTAATGGTTGTAGTGACAGAGCAAGGGGTGAGGGGTTTAAACTAAAATAAGGGAGATTGAGCTTGGAGAGCAGGAGAAATTGTTGGTGCTGAGGGTGGGGAGAGCCTGGCCCAGGCTGCCCCGAGAGGTGGTGGCTGCCC
>JANHFX010016814.1:0-29390 GCA_027560015.1 Chloroceryle amazona | reverse complement strand
GGATGCTAAGTCCATAGTCCATCCACTTGTTATTCCTGATGTTGTCCACCTTAAAGCCAGAAGGAGAAGTTTGCAGTCCACACATTGCCACCCAAAGAAAAAGAAGTATTAAACACACACACAAAAAGAAAAAAAAAAAAAAGTATTAAATTCAAGTGCATGAATATTGACAGCACGTGCTTTCGGCTAAACAGACAAGTTTTATCTCCTCACATGAGCTCAGCCCCGGCCAACAGTGCCGTGTGTGTTCAGAGCACTGCCCAGCCCTCCACTCTCCACAGCTGGGCTCTTTGGGGTGACACGGTCATGGCCCTGCAGGGGCAGCTGGCAGCGTCCCCCGGGGGAGATGAAGGGATGTGACAGAGGCCACGCAGAGTCAGTGCTGGGAACAGGGTCTGACCCCTTCCCTGTGCCAGCCCCCAGTATGCGGGCAAAGGGGGGAGCGGGGACCAGGGCACCCGTGCTCAGCCCAGCAGGGGCACAGGGAAAGAGAAACGGGTCCAGGGGACAGGCAGCTGCAGATCCTGCTTTAAAGAGGCCCTGAGCCTCCAGGACGATGCTGAAACCCTGCAACGTAATTTTGTTTTCAGAGGCAAAGAGAAACAGGCAGAACTGTTCGTCATCCATCCTCCCCCTGCGCTCAGCACAGCGTGTGTTCACCCTCCCCAGCTCTTCCCCTTCCCTCCTCACACGCTGCCGATAAACTGTATCACAGGGGCCAGGCAGTTGCTGCTGACACCACCAAAACCCAGACTTTTATGCCTCAGCTCCCTGCGCAGCTGAAATAACATCAGCCTCCCAGGGCCTTCCAGCCCCACGGCTTTATTTCCAATGAGAACGTGGATCTCTGGCTCGCCCGTCCAGCTCTGCCGAGGGCACCAGCAGCTCTTGCTCGGGCAGGAAAGGATTAACAAAGCTGCCAGGGATGCAATATTCTTCAAACTTGAAAGTTTACCAGGCAGAAGGATGAGTGAGGACAATGTGGGCTATTGTCCTGCTTATCTGGAGCCACAGAGGGTCAAGGGAACTTCCCGGGACACCCTGGGAAAGGGGATTCAGCCCTGTACTAGGGCCTTGCACTTCTCAAGGCAGCCCTACACCTTTGGGATGTGGATTTCAACACTGCCCAGGCACAGAGATGCAGCCCCAATGCCTGCCCAAGTCACCCCACGGTGCTGGTCAGGTCACTGGAGCTTTCTCCGCTGCAGAAAGGATGTGCCAGTGCTCTGCACAGAGGTGTCCTTAGACCCACGGGCATGTCAGGTGGGGACTGAGTGACACTGAAAGATGCACCGTGAAAGGAGATTGGTGGAGGGCACCGATTCACTTGGTACACCCAGAAATCAGTTTTCCAGCACAAATCAGTGCTGTCTCTCTGGGCTCCTTTTGGGAGGGACACTCTGCTTTTCTTTGGTGTTTATCTCTTAGGGCAATGAAATTATGGCCTACCACTGGAATTGCTTGGCACTGCTCAAGTGCACATAATAAATAACAGCACTACTCGTTTTCAGCGGGCAAAACCCTTCAAAACCCTCCAGCTTCGTCTGACCTCTATGGAAAGATACAGCTCTGTTTGATGGGCAATTTTCACCGGTCCCTTGGTTGACCACTAAAGATGGTTTCAGGGGAGAAACACTTCTGATAATGGATAATAAATAATATAAGGCAGGAAGGCAACTGCAAGGGTTTAAAAATAGCCAGCCAGTTTCCTTTCTTCTCTCCTGGGAACCTTCTGGGTCTGAAAAGCAAAACACTCAAAGCGGGGTCAGGAGCCCAAGTTCAGGATGTTTGCTCAGTGTAGCTAACCCCAAACACTCGGCTGTCAGGGGCCAGGCTCTTGAAAATCGTGAGATTCAAAACAAATAACTTTTCAGGGCTTCTTATTTGCCTCTAAGCATAGAGCCAAAAGGGAATATTCAGGATCACATCCTCAGGCTTCTCCCCTACACTCTCTTAAATGTCTAGAAATTGTTGAAAAATGCAGTTATTTTATATGCACGTGACTCCAGAAGCAGGGGATTTAAGAAAATGATCAACAACTAAGTGACTCATTAAAAAACAACAATAATATCATTTTACACTTGGCAAACTCAGCAAAACCTTTTCACAACACACTAAGCATTTTGCATTGACGCCAGCTGTAAATGTCCCATCGACTTCAGCAGGCGCAGGAGCAGAGATGGGCGCAGGAGCCGGGTGCTGTGGGAAACCCTTTTGTTTCTGTCTCCCTGCAATCAGCACTTGGCTGAAGAAATACAAACCCATGCAGCCAACGCTGGAGCATCTACAGATCACAAACCTGTGCTCCTCTGCCGCAGCCTCCAGCCCGCAGGCTGCTCTGCACGGTAAATCACATGGAGCGGGTAACACTGAGGGGCTTTTGCAAACTGAGCAAGTTTCCCGGTTCAGCTCAATCCATCTGGGTCAGGACCTGCAGATTCAGACCTTAATTTGTTTCTTAGTAACAGGGCTCAGCACAGACCCCGAATCGTCTCTCCTTGGCACGTACAAGCTCATACACGTGGCCTTTGAGCATCCCCCTCAGCTCCAGCCTCCAGCCTTCCTTTGCTTTCATCTCACTGCTCCAGTTCTGAGAAGGGCTTTCCAGCATATTTCCTACAGGACAAAACTCGCAGTGACCCAGTTCCCATGCTCGATATTGCTGGTTTTCTTTTCCATCAGGCCATGAGATGACTGAGCGAGGCTGCCCACCCCAAAGCATCTCTCAGAAACCTTTTCACAGGGGCTGCTGCCTCCTGCATGTCATTGGGCACCTGCCAACACCCCAGTGCTCCTGCCACCCCCCCAAGGTCGTGTGCTGGCACCACCTCACAAAAAACTTATTTTCTTTGAGCCTTGGTGAGTCTCCAGCAGGACAGACACCAGAGCAGAGAATGGAAAAAAGTTGATCTCAGCCCTGACCACCAAAGGCAAGAATCAGCCCTGGCCACTTCAAGCCAAGCCCCTCTCAAGCATCGCACACCATCAGCTTTCACTGTTTGACAGGCAAGTGAACTGGAACCCAAATCAGCAGCCTCCGATGGGAACTGGGCTGTTTTATGTGGGAGTTGCAACATTATCCAGCCTCTATCCCGAGCTCTGGCACCAGCTCACAAGGCGCGGTGAGTAAATCCCCACAGCGCTCTGTGTCAGGCTGCTCGCTAGAAAATGGAGACGATAACACTTCCTTCTATTGTAAGGGCTGGGGAAGCCCTTTTCCTTGCTGCTTCTGAGGCACTTTGGAGGAAAAACTCTACTAACAGAAGAGTATTAACTAAAAGTGAGGCTGTTACACTTGCATCAAGTCCTAAATCAAAACTTTTTGGACAACAAGATTTTAATTTGAAAGGCTTTTCATTCCACTGCCCAGGCTCAGCTGAAGGATTAATTTATAAGAAATAAGAGTATTAAACTAGTACTATCTTTTCTACTTCAAGACAAGGAAATAAAACTCTGAGCTTGTGCAAGAAGTGCAATGTCTCCGCTCCATTCAGCACTCTCTGGGTATATACTGTGTCAGACTAGAGCAGTTCCTCCCCGAGATTGGGGACCAACAGATCACCACCAGCCCTCGGTCCCTTGCAGACCCAAATCTCACTTGAAAACGTGATCGGTGCCCTTATTTAACCAGATTTTAAGGGTGAGCCACACACCACTTGCCACAGCTTACAGCAAGCATGGATTTTAGGAAATCCTCTGGAGAATATTTCAGATCCAGGGCAGCTGGATCACTCGCTCTGCCTCCAGGTTTTAGGTGTTTCTTGGGGTCCTGATCAGGCACTATGAACTCTGTGTGCTGGCAGGGAGGAAGGTGGACTTAGGCTCTCCCGCACTTTGTTCCCCTTCTGCAGGTGGCACCTGTTCTCCAGCTGCAACACCCCCTCCTCCTCCCCACGGCCCGCCATGGGCAGCTACCGACTAAGCTCCAGGTTAATCCAGGAGCGCAGCTCTCCTCCAGCCTCTCCGAAGCACGCCAAGCATCTCACACAGCAAGGCAAGCTCCTAATTATTGTCAGTTCCTAGCAGAGGAAGCACACCAAATCCCCAGGCAATTAGGATCTAAACCTCTCCATCCAGCTATTCTGTGTTTCATTTCCTGCAGCCCCTGCACACAGCTGGGCTACAGCATCTCCTGCAGAGACTGCAGGCTCCTGAAGCTCAGCAACGGCCATGCAATTATGCCACAAGCCTTGGAGACTCGAGAGCTTGCAGGAATATTTCTCCTCAATCCATCCACTTGGTTGGAGTACTGGGGCACCGTCCACTAGGGCAGCAAGGGACAACACAACCCTCTGTTTTTCAAGCTTGCTGACCTCTAAAAACTCAGCAGAACATGGCCAACGTGGGGGGCAGGGGATGGAGGAAATCAAGCCACTTTCTGAGAAAGTACTGACCACAGCCTGCTTTGTGCAGGCTCTTCTGGGGAGAGACGCCTTGATTCCTTTGTAGCACTTTATAGTGAAAATACTCAGAAAAATAAGAGGCAAAATACAACTACTAACATTATAATATGCCCAGAAAGCCAAAGACGACAGGACCCATTTTGTGAAAAGCACCGAGAGACCTTACAGCGTTTTGCAGGCCACTGACAGCAGGGTGATACAGGAGAACAAGCACAAAAGCTTCGCTCAGAACTCGCTGTTTCGAGAGCATCACAAAACACCCAGTGAGTTTTGGTTGGGACCACCCCTACATCGAGAGGCAGCTGCAGCTCCGGGTCGCAGCATTTTCCTCGTCCACGTGCTCCCCGCTGCCGTCCCCAGCGCTCCCCCGAGTGCAGAGTTCAGCAGGCATTAAGCTGCTGAAGGCTGACATGCTGCAGACACGCCAAAGCTCCTCTGGTAAAGACTATTATTTCTTGAGCTATTTGTCTTTAAAGGCAGCTTTTATCTCCCTATCACCTTTCTGCCAGAACGTTTCAGTCAGCTCTTATAACAAATACCACCTAAGGTGCTTGTAACCAAAAGAAAAACAGGAAAAACATTTTTCTGGGTTGCTTAGCGATCAGCGTACGATGAGGCCAAGCCTCCCAGGTGCTCAGTTATTGCAATTTCCATCCTCACTCACATGGGTCCTCTGAGCCGGGAAAAGAAAACTCACTGGTAGAAAAGAGGAGAAAGGTTATGGAGCCACAAAAATTGGCAGGGAAAGATGGGAGTGGGTGTAGCTTCTGAAGAGAGAGGAAACTCCTTTCTAAAATCAAACCAGCCCTTCTCATCTACCAGAAAAATAAAATGACGTGGGGAGATTTCATTACATATTGGAAACATATGGCTGATGTTGGGCAAGGTCCAACAATAGTGGCAGTTTCACAGGCAAAGCACCCCAAGCCTCACAGGGTCCCCCAAAAGCTGGAGTCACTTTCCCACAGCCGGCGCAGCACCCTGAGCCCTTTGCTTCCCGGAGGGCACCCCGAGAGCTGCCGGCCCCTGCCCTGCTCTGACACGGAGCAACCAGGGGCTACAGAGATGCATGAACCAAATCTGCCTCCCAGCTGCATCACTTCCCAAAGGCAACTTAACCCATCACAGAATTTACTGGGTATAACATTCCCCTCAGTACAACCCTCAGAGAGGGAGGTTGCATGGTGGATTTTCTGTTCTTCCCTCCAGCACCTTTGTACCGTGGTACTGGGGTCAGTCTGGGAGCAATAGCTCCATTCAAAACAATGCTCTGTTGAACATGCAAAATACGACCAGCTGGTGACTGCCTATGAAACTGGGAGCAGCATCACCTGCTGTTACAGCTTTGGGATGCTCGTGTCTTGGCTTGTGCAGGGCCAAGCGGCCCCATCCCTCTCCCCTAAACTCCCTCTGAAATCACCCAGTCAGCAGCAAGAGCTCTCCACGGCCAGGCTCCTGAGCCTGAGTGGAAAAGAAACAGAGTGAAGCTCTGGCTCTCCTCACCTTTCAAAAATACATTCAAGGGCAGGCAGTACCTTTTGCCACCGATGACAACCAGTCAAAATGACACGTTCAGCTGAATTGTGTAAAAGGAGACTCGCAGAAACAAGAGCCTCTAGCAGCCGATCGATAGAGAAGTCCCTGCAGATAAGGAAGAAACCTTGCTTGGCAGAGGGCCTGTCCTCTTCCTCTTCATCATCATCCTCTATCCCAGCACCTTCCCAGCCCTGCTCTCACTCGTGCCCTCCCCGGCCGACTCAGGTGGACCACACTGCTGCAGCCATGAAGGTGACGTGCCCACCTGCATCGGCTGCACCAGATGGACAGACAGAAAACCTCGACTGGCCTTTGGGTTCCACTCTCCAGCCAGGGGAGCAGCTCTCTTCTGGCTCCCCTGCTGGGCTAGGGAAGGTGAAGAGAAACACATCCCCAACCCTCAGCCTGCAGAGTAGCTCCTACCAGCACATATGGGGCATCACCCAGTGCTGGCACTTGTGTTACAGCTGGGGACATGCTCTGAGCCCACACCGCGTGTTCTCCTTGGGGACAGGGATGCAGGTTTGCATCTGTGTGACTACCTTGACTGATGGAAATGCCATCCCAGCACTCTCAGACTCAGCTCCCTGAACCTGATCAGCACCGTATCATTCCTATTGCTGGAACGACGCGTCTGGACACACGCAGGGGAAGGAACAGAGCCATGAAGCTGCTAAGAAAACCAAGAGAGAAGTGGTGCCATAGCACAAGCGAGCAGCAGCGCACAGAACTGATATGTTGCACAAGATTAAATTATATCCAAAGCTCAGTTTAACTGCAACCCAAACAGCAAGAGGCTGGGCTGCAGTACCAAGGTGATCTGAGCTACAGGTAGCAAAATAAAACATTTACACATAGGCTGAGTTTAGTACAGAGAGTTAGTCCTGTACAGGAATAAGGTGGAACAGATTTAAATGCCAGTTTTTAAGGAATTAAGTGAAGCAATAGCGAGGTGTACCCCACACAGAATGTTAATACCACAAGTAAATAAGCAAGGTTACATAAAAAAAAAATAAATCCAGTTAGACAAGAACAAAAGCCCCTTAATGGGGGATATGGAAAAGGATGTTCCAACAATGCTCCTGTATCTCCTTCAGCTGCACAAACATCAGGGAAAACATACATCAAAACCCGGACACGTCAGAAAGCCACAGGAAAGCCAACTTGATTTGAAGTGAGGAGTGAAACCTTGGAGCCAGGCTCCAGCAACCCGAGGAGCTGATGTGATTGAAAGCAAGCAGCCAAGAGAGGAGCCAGAGCGCCCGGAGCAGCCACAGGGACGAGGGAGAGGAGCTGCAGGAGGAGCACGGCAGGAGACACATCCAGCAGTTGGGCATCCAGCGTGCCCAGCTGCTCACTGACACCACACAGGCTCTGTCAAGTCATTGGGGCCAAATTCAGCTCGGTCTGGGCTGGGATGCAGTGAGTGGACATGAAAATATTCTGCTTTAGCAGGCTGAGTAGACGCTCAGGGGTGTCGGCCACGTGAGAGTCAGGAAAAGAGGCTGGCAAGAGCTGGAAAGGGAAAGTTTCATTGTGCAGCCCCGAGCCGCATATTGCAGAGATGAAACACACAGTCACATGGCTGAAAAGTCAATTACGAATTGTAAAAGTCTTTTAGTATTCCCAGGTATTGTTAGGCCCTTGGACAAAGGATGTTTAAAAAAAAAACACCCTAAAAAATTAAAAAAAAAATTCTCTTCCCTTTGGTAATCACCACTTTAAAAGGTTTCCTCTCCGCATTGTTTTAGTGGGGGAAGTTATTCCAGTGCCTCTCTCAATGGCCAGCAAAACTTTTTGTTGGGGGTCTTTGGCACGGAGGAGCAGTGTGCTTCCAAACAATACTGTACACCAGTGGCCGAGGGCCAGATTTATCTCTCGGTTACAGTGGCACAAATAGCAACAAACTCAGCGAGCACCCCTGAGTCACATCACGGTGCTGAGTCCGGCCACAGCGCTGCTGACCCTCCCGACTTTGTACCTTCTGGTCCATGATTTATGCTGTTTTTCCTTCAAGTCTTGGCTCCTGGAATCACGTTGAGTGCTGAAGAATTTCAGTTTTCATTAAACTAAAAAGGTCATCCCCGTGAACACTGGAACTACTTGTGTTGTTTCCTATGGTTTTGGGTCTCGAGACGGTCTTTGGTGCCTGACAATGTATGAACTGAGAACGAAAATGTTTTTGTGGTTAAGTGTTTGTAAGAAGCATCTCCCACGTGGATCTTATGGTGTCTAATAATAAATGAACTCATGCTACAGATGTTTTGGGGCATTTACAAGATTCTTTTCCTGCTCTCAACCATCTTGTATTTGTACAGACTTAATTATCTGCAAACCCTCAGCCAAATTTGCATGAAGCAGGCCAGCGGGTTCAGAAGTCATTTGGGGAGAGCACACAGGCAGACACCACGACAGCAGCAGCCTTATTTTGGTAGGAAATTAGATTTTAAGATTTTTCTGGCTCCTTAATTACAGGCAAAACAGCTAGAAAACATGATCTGGGCTTTTGGAGGAGGGTCAGGGACCAGGCGGCGAGTGAAACAAGCTGTTCCCTAAGGATCTCATCCAGCTTCAGTGAGACTTTCCTCAGCATCCTGCCCATGCTGAGCTTCTCTCATCTTCTACGCTCACAGCACCGAAAGCACGGGCTGCTGAATCCATTCCTGAGTGGCCAGCATCACTGGAGGGCAATATTTTTTCATCTCAGCAGCAAACATTAGATACGTATCGATGGCTCTTTGTGCAGCACTGGTAAGGAGCAGTGTCAGTGTTTCCATCACATGTGGGTGCGTAGCCCGTTGGCACGCAGGTGCCACGCCAGCCGGGTCACACGCTGGGTCACCTTTTAGCAAAAGCCAAACCCCCAGAGAGCTTCCCTTTCCCCCTTCCTCGCCCTGGGCCCCGGCAGAGATTCTCCACCTTCTGCAAAGCTCTTTTCCAAAGTGGGCTCACGGCAAGAGGGCTGGGGGTACCTTTCTTTAGCCATCAGTGGCTCTTGGAGATGGAGGTTTGCTATAGGTCTTGGAGGGAGATCTGGTGCCATCGACTGTGACTGGCTGGACTGTCAGCAGCAGCTAGGTCTCTGATGCTTGGAGACCAGGCCCTGCCTTGTGCTGACCCCAAAATAACGGGGAATGGAGGAGCAGGGCCAGTTCCCCACTGGGGGAAGGGCTGTAGGTGCAGAGGCATGGAGCCCTGTGCAGTGGGAAAGGGTGGAGCTGTGCCCCCTGGGCTAGTCCACCTCCTTCCCTGTGTTTCCCCCAATCCCTTCACCAAATAGAAAGGGAAATCCGGGATTGTCAGCAGCTTTTGATTCCCTCTTGCTCCACACACAGCAGGGTGAGAAGGGATTAGTCTCCATTTCCAGGCTCCAGACAGCTCATAGGGCTGCCCAGGAAGGATCCCCCCAGGCAGGGACTCCCCGAGCCACGACGCTGCCAGACCCCGCATGGCTGTAACAGCTGTCTCCATCCTGCCTCCCCCACCCTCGGCACATCTCCCCAGAGCCCCCAGACGTGCCTCCCAGCTGCCCTGGTCGGTCAGCCTCAGGGGCTGGCACTACAAACCACAGTCCCCCTCCTTCCTCACTCGGTTGCAGTTTCTAACTTGTACTTGGTTTCCAGCATGGGAAATAGAAATGCTGGGGAGAGTACTGTGGTGAAAGCAAAACCCCAGACTCCGAGCAATGCACATCATAGCCTAAGGGGAGAAGAAAAGGATGAGCAGAAAGGGGTTGTTATTAAAGAGGGTTTTTGGGGTGCATTCCTGACAGACAGGAGAACAAGCCCCCTCATCTCAGGCCATCAGCATTACCAGGAGGGTTGCTCTGCATTTGTTTCCCCTGTCACCACTATCACACCCGGACACTACCAAGACTGTCACACAGCTCATCCCAAACAGCTTCTCAGTATCTCCAAGTCAAGGGCCTGATCCTGCCAGCTGTCCTCTGGAGCTCACAATCCCAAACTACAAATGCAGGCAGCAGCGGTCGGCAGGACGGGATCAGGGATTCCCCGCTCCCAGAAGGAGAAAAGACCTGACTGGTGTCCAGCCACCGAGAGCTGCCACAGCCCAGTGCACGCAGGGACAAGCCCAGCACAAGCCGAGAGAAGCAAGGACACAGGAGATGAGTCTGCACATCAGATGACACAGGAAAATCAACAACTCAGCCTTTGGATGTAAACATCCCTTGGGGTTCATAAAGTCAAGACTTCACTTTATAATAGAGGAAGTTTCTTACCATAGAGGCACGGAGGAAGAGAAGCACCTGAGACACTGCTCACAACCAGCGTTTGCACAGAGGTAACACCTGAAAGCCTCAGCCATGGACCACACCACCAGGGCACACACTGCAGCACCAGCAACACGCTCCTCGCTCCAGGCACTGAGCGTGATGCCACGCACATGACACCAAGAGCCAGGAGTTAAAAATACCAAACATCACAAGTTCTGTCCAAAGTGAACCACCAGCCCGTCTGGCCTCTACATTACAACACTGCCATGTGACAGAGCAAACAGCTCCATCACCGGGCAGGAGGATCTGGCAAGAGCCATCTCCTCGGGGCAAGATGGAGCCGATGCTTTTGGCAATGTTAATTCTAAACCGATGCAGTGAAAATGCTCCAGGTTTGCAACAGACAGAGCCAACTCCAAGCTGCATCTGGCTGTCCTCTCTTGCTTGGGCTGTAGTGTTTCACCACCTCACAAGCACATCTCACTGAAACCAAAGACACTATTTGCACCAAAATGGCACTCGGCAGCCAGCACAGTGGCCAAATCAAACTGCTTCAGGACGGGGCTCCTGGCAGGGTTGTCCCATGACATTATTTGAAGCTCATGTGGCTAAATTCATCGCTCTTTGAATACAGCAGCCGTGCCTATCTGTGCTTGGTGACACTTCAAAGGAAGCTGCTGTCTTACGCATGGGGACACGAGTGCACAGCGAGGGGCAGGGGATCCACTAAAGCCACAAAATGGCTTTGGAGAGGTGCCAAGAGCCCTGGACACAGCAGTGCTGGCCAAGGTGCAGCCGTGTGCCGATGTGCAGACCTTTCAGCAACACCATGTGCCACAAGAGCAGAGCTTGTGGGGTGCTGCCTGCATCCCCGGCCACTGCTGAAGGTAGGCAGGGGCCAGCTCAAGGCATTTACTTGTGCATGGGGCAGGCACAGGGAACAGCTCTGCTTCAGCATGGCCACACTCGGCTGGCAGCACAGCCCCAGGGCTCGCTGGACCAGCTCTGTGGAGTCCCTGGATGGGAGATGCCCAGGGCTACAACCACACTCTGCTGTCACATCTGTGAATGGGGTAAAATCTCCATTCCCCCCTATCTGCAGCTGGCACAGGCCAAGTGAAGTGGCTGCATTGATGACAGCCTTGTCCCCGAGTCCACCACACCCCACCCCTGGAAGTTTTTAAGGCCAAGCTGGACAGGGCTCTGAGCAACCTGCTCTAGTGGGAGGTGTCCCTGCCCATGCAGGAGGTTGGAACTGGTTGATCTTTAAGGTCCCTTCCAACCCTGACAATTCTATGATTCTAGGACATGGGAAGCTGTGCAGAGGAGGGTCTGTACTGGCAGCCAAGAGACACCCACACCTACCAACATGTGATCTCTGCTCAGGGAGAGCAGGATTGCCAGGGCCAAAGCAAAGACCCCGAGAGAGCATCGCAACCTGCCTTTGATTGCCTGTAATGAGCCAAACCAGTCAGTAAACCAGCCTTGCCTTCTCTGAGCACACGCGGGCACCGAGCGGCACCGGCAGCCCTCACGGGACACTCCTGTGACAGCTGCTTCTGCAGGCACTGCTCTGAGCCCTGATGCAAAGTGACAGATGACAGCAAGTTTTATTGATGGGCCCTTGTCAAATCAAACCGTCAGGAGGCAGCTGCTCCATGGCCCGCTGCTGATCTGCTGTCCGTGGGGTTGTCCATCCCTGGGCTGCAGGGATGGAGCCAACTTCTGCCCCTGGCATGTGGGCAACAGGACCTGATGGTGCATCTGCCTCAGCAGCTCCCGGAGCCACCAAAAATGCTCTGCTGAGTTTGAGGGTTCCTGTGGTATCATCAGGATGAAAAATGAGAGCAGTGAGCAAGAAATCCGAAAGCACAGAGATCCCATTTCACTTGAGAAAGGGAAAGTGCAAGAGGCAGAGCCTGCACCTGAGAGATATACGTCTACCGTGTAAAAGCTGCAAGAGGAGCAGGCTCTTAAGTTGCCCTCAGATTCCAGAGGGAGAAGCTGGTGCTAAATGATGGGAAGAAAGAGCAAAGCAACAGGGAAACGCGCTAGGATGTCACCTTGAGCATCAATTCACATGCTTAGCTAAGGATAGGCTGTAACACCACCAAAAATCCGTGGGTTTGCCTTGATTTACACCAGCAGAGGATGTAACACACAGCATTTTACCTAATTTTCTTTGCAGTTTCTGCTCCACAGCTCGTGCTAGCAGCCACAGACCCAGCCAGGCCACGTGTAAAAAGACACTGAAAGCAGATTGATTGAACAATTACTGGGAACATCAATTCCTTCTGCACATGCAATTCACAGAGAATGAGCATTGCTTGACTTGCCCTGGTAACTCCACCACGGCAGCAGTGAAAGGCGGTGAGGTGATGCCTGTCCCTGCAGCAGGGGAGCACCAGTGAGCACCCAGAACCCAGGTACGTGCAAGGCACCCTCCTGGAGATCCCACTGATGTGACCAAGCCTGCTGGGCAGGCTACGCGTGGCTCTAGCACAGACACTTGGCAAGTACCACGTATTGCAAAATCTGCAATCAGGACATGCCAGAAGGAAGAGTGTACAGGCTGCAATGACAAACCCTTGGGCAGGATGAGCCCCTGAGGCAGGTTGTACCCCAGGAAGCTGTGTCAGATACTGGTCAAGTTCTCCAGAGGTCGGTGTTTTCATTTCATTTTGGCAACCCTGGTCTGCCTGACTGCATCAGTCCAGGCCTGTTTATTTCACATAACCCTGATAATACTGGCCCAGCACTCCCACTGCTCATTTTCATGTGTTTATTCAGTCGATGACCACAGAGGTGACAACTCTGGATGCTTTAGTACCAGTGAACCAAATGCAGTATCAGCTGGTGACCCCTTTGAGCCAGTGTAAGGCAAGATACCCTTCCCCAGGACCGATGAAACCAGCACAGAGTTAGGGACACAGAAGAGGGGTTACACACACTGTCCAGAGACCCCACAGCACTACTGTGGGAGCCACGGATGAGCTTGAAGCTGCCCCAGACATGCACACAAGGTGCTGGATGGGGTCAGTCCTGAGCCTTGCCAGGGCAATTCCCAGAAATTCTAACACTTTACAGCACTCCTGAATTCCTGCCCTTACGGATAAGTACTCAATCTGGGTGACAACTTTTCCATCATCTCTAGTTTTCTCCAAAGAAATCAAGTGACAATTCACCCGAGGGAAAAGGAGAGTTTGGCCAAAAGCAGGGATAGAGGGATTTGTTGTTTCTGACTGTAACTGTGGTCAGGAAACAGTCCCAGCGCTCATTTTCAGCTCCTCCCTCTTGATAACATCAACCATACGCAGGCAGTGGAAAAGAAACAGCCTTTGATATAAACATGACAGAGTTTGATTCACTGCCGGGCTGTTTGCAGCTATCGCTTCACCCCAGCTCCTGGTTTCAGCCTGCCATCGACACAAGCACCGAGTCCCCGGCCCCACTCGGCTCTCGGATAAAGCCTTTCCACCCTCGATGGGTGCAGCCTGGCAGAGCTGCACCGAGGGATGCTGCTGGGACTGCTGGAGGTGTCAAGCATCTCAACCCCAGCAGGGCTTGGCTGTCAGCAATCGTTCACCAGCACAACACGAGGATTTCATGCTGTGTAAACCACCCTGCCCAACAACTCAGCCCATCACCCAAAGGCACCCGCGGGACCCTCCCGTGCCAGACTGAATCCTGAGGCTGGTTCTGGTGTCCATGGACTAAGCAGATCCCATCACCCCTTGCTGAAGGGTGGGAAGTAACACCGTTCCAACTCACTCCCCATCACAGAGATTAATTAGCTGCCATTTAGGCAGCACTCCAAGGTGATACCGGTGCTGCAGACAGGAACATGGAAATTAGTAGCTCATTACCGCTGATCTGAAAGTTTTTCTTCTATGTGCCAGAGGAAACCGTTTCACACAAGATACCCAGTTTGCAATCAGCTAAAACACTTAAAAGCTCAACTGAACAAGATCCCAAATGTGGCCAGGACTAACCCTGTGCTGCAGCAAACCTGGGAACTAACAGTTTGTTCCCATCTCTAGCTCCTCCGAGCCTGGCTCTAAGGTCAAACCAAGCTTTTATCTTCTCCTGTATTCCAGTACACTGGGAAAAGAAATAATATTAGAGGAATAAATTAGCATGTGAAATGCAATTTAACTAATTAGCCCACTGGAGTGGAAAATACTCACTAACCACTTTGAAGTCAAACCTACTGCATTATTAGGACTGCACAGAGGAGAAAGGAAGGAGGTAAAGATGGGGAGACCACCAGGACAGGCTCCGGAGGATGCCAAGTGCCTAAGCAGGACACTGAGAATTTCACCTGATCATTTCTCTTTTCTCATCACTGTAGAGCTGCATTCAGTGTCCAACTTGAACACAGCAGTGCTGGGAGAGACCAAAGGCTGTGCTGCACTCCCCTCTGACTTGCCAGGTACTGGATTCTCAACAAGGGGGCATTTCCCTGGTCCCTCCCAGGCCTGCGGCTCCCACTCGAAGAGAACGGATATTGCCAATTAATCTGACAGAACAACATGCCATAAAGCTCCATCCTAGGAGGGAGCTGCCCGAGATGCCACAAAAAGCCGTTAGATCACTTGCAACAGTCCGTTCATTGATTTCCCCATTTCCCAGATATAGAAACTGTTGCTCTTTTATTAGCAAAGCTTTGGAAATCCCTACCCATAATAGCAAAAGAGGCACCCTGGGAAATTTTGCAACTGTTGTGGCTGAATTATGAAAGGGAGGGATTGAGAGTGCCACTGAAAGCTAGCAAAGGAGACAGAACGAGATCCTCCTCTGCCTGACACACACCACCACGCTAGGGGCAACCCGGGGGGATGTTTCCCTCCCAGCTGGACACCTAATGAAAGTGGGCATGAGCAGCCCGTGTCTCTCCCTCACCTCCAAAGGTCTAGTGCCTGCTGGCGAAATACTCCTCAAAGGAGCCCTGCTCTGTGCTGGGGCAGAGCAGTTTTCCTGGAAACAGGAGCATGAGATGTTGACCCGACAGAGCTGCTGCCCTGAAAGAAAAGACTTGAGCTGGGAACTTGTGTCTTTGTTGGGTGGCCTGATCTGGGTTTTGCCTGATTCCTGTGTTCCTATTCAAGGCCAAAACCCTGCTCACAGTGGGAGCCCAGCCTGGAAGGGGTCAGTTGTGGGTGCAGTGAATGGATCTGGAGCACAAGGAAAACCTATTTTTCAAGCTACACCTTCCCACGGCTATGGTCCAACTGGTGTTGGAGACTGATGGACAGGATCCTGCAGAAGAGCTTTGCTGAGGTCATTTCCACACCACATCTTGCACACAGAGGAGCTCCAGGCCAGAGAGATGGTAGGATTTGTCTTGTGGGAAGGTCAGAGACCTGACAGTAACCAGGGCACGTCAGGGCTCAGCAGGAGCATGCACAACAGTGACCAGATGCTCCCATGGCCACGAAGCAGCTGCCAACAGGAGGGACTGAGGTGATGCACCCGCCACTCCAGAGCACCTCTGCAAAGGGCAGCAGGGCTCAGGGCAGGTGAATGATGCAGCCAAGACTCACAGTGCTGGGAAAACCTCTGACTCCCTTTCCAGGTAGTTGAGTTAGTTTATCTTCTCCCATCCTTGCCTCCTGCAGACTCCTGCACTCACAACGGGACGGGAAGACAGCGCTGGGCCAGGGCCAGCCCACCACAGTGCAAGGAGGGTTCAACAGACCACCTGTTAGTGCATTCCTTGGTTCAATCAATACCTGGATCCTCATCCTTCAGTAGCGCTTCTTTTGGGTGCAAGCATTCAAAGGTCCCTATATAACACAGCCCCTAAACTCCTCCTAGCCTGCTAGTGCCATCTCCAAGAAGAAAAGCCATTCATGAGCCCGAAAGTCCTGAAATAAAGGGGGAAATGCCAACACAGCTCCCCTCACCATGCCCACGCAGACTGGCAGAAGCAACGGCAGGGAGATGAGCAGGTTCCAGCACACGGGTGGGCGTGAGACACCAAACCCTGCCTGGCTGGGGAGAATCTTTCAGCTGCGAAAGAGGAGTTTCCCCATTGCTCCACAGACAGAAATGCTGCTCGGGACTTCCCCGCTGGCATTTCCCCACCGGCCGGTGCTTTGCAGCAGAGGCAGGTGCCAGATCAGTGGGGCCACGGGAACCACTACACCCCCACTTTCCAGGAATGGAAAACAGAGTGAGCTGTCCTCAGCCTCAAAGCAGTGGTACGAGCGCTTGAAGAGTCAGAGAACGGTCCTCGTGTTGCCAGCCAATGCTCACCCCAGGGGTCTCAATCCTACTCTGCCCAACGCAGGAGAGGACAGGGGATGGAAGCACCAGCAGAGCCCAGGGCTGGGACGGGTGGTCACAGCTGCAGGGTGTAGAGCCTCAGTTTTGGTGGCAATGGAGATGCTGGAGATCAGGCTCCCAGCCCGACCTCGTGGCAGGTCCAGTTTCCACAGGAAGGCGCTAACTCTTTCTGTCCTGCACAATGGAGCTAACGCCCCAGCAATGATCCGCATCCTGGGGACACTCCAGTGTGCCAGATTACTGACCAGTGCTTCTCCATGCCACAGTTCCCAGGACTGGCTGTAACCCAACAGCCACCAAAGGCTCAGTAGGAATTGTTAAAAACCCAACCAACCAAAAAAACCCCACCCCTCTAACAGTGCACAACCCCCTTAAGGATTATCTTTCTTTTCTGCAATAAAAGCAGGAATAAGAGTAGCAAGCAGAGGTCATTGCCAAGCAACCCAAGCCAGGGCATCCCCCTGTCCCAGCCCAGGTGAGCACTGGTCTCCAGTTCAGGCTTCCCTCTCCGCAGGGAGGGAAACCTCCACACAGGTCGGGCAAACCCTGAGGATCCCCTGCGCTGCACCACGGGGCCGCAGGGAAATCCAGCGCCAGATTGCACTGCTGAGCAGGAATGGAAACCGCGTGGTCTAAGCCTTGAGAAAATTGCTGCTTAAAAATCAAGCTAAATGAGAATGAAGCATCCAGCCGCTGGTTCACCCGCTCCAGCCCATGCTCCAGCCACCTCCCAGTGCCCAGCTGCTCTCCCCTCCCTCCTTCCCACACTTGCTGCAGGAGGCACCTGCGCTTTCGGGGCACGTTTCCCACCCCAGCACATCCCACCAGCTCTGCAGTGGCCATCAGCAGGTATCCTCATTAGTGCAGCAACACGGTAGATCCTGGCAAAGCCCTGGAGTGTTTCTAAATATAGAAGGCTCCCTGCAAGTCCCCTGTCCCTGCAGAGACACTTGCAGGCTGCTGAGCTGGGGCTTCCCACCCCTGCCAAGATCCAACACACGGAGATCCAACACACCAGCCTGCAGGGAAGTCCTCCCTCCTCCCAGGGAAGCAAGCTCCTTTCCATACTGTCATTTCACCTCTTTAAACACACAGATAACGTAGAAGAGAACGTAACGTTAACTGTGATGTACCAATTGCTTGCCATCAAGACAAATCCAGATTTAAGGCTCCTGCAGTGAGGCTGAACACACACACAGCAAGAGCCTTCCCTGCTCCCAAATCAAACGCAGTTTTACCTCAAATTTTAACAGCACCTGGATCACACCCAAGCCCCTTGCACAGACAGGACACCAACTGCTCACCACCCACCCTATTTTGGGCTGCCCTTAGTCTGGGCTCTCAAGTAGCTTTGTCACAGGGTTCCTTCTTGCACAGTCAGATTCGTGGTGTATTTCTGCGATGCTCAGAGTTAAGGTGCCAAGGGGAGCCCTCGCTAGGAACCCCCTGACCCGAGTGCATCGGGAAACCTCTACCTCACTGCTGCAACCAACACCAATTTTTGCATCATGGACCAAACCCTGCACTTGGCTGTAGCTGCAGCACCACGAGCAGAACGAAGGGGCACAGTCAATGCCCACACAGATGGCAAGACCGGGCAGGGCAGCCACCAAGGTGCGTTGAGAGAGCCGAGCTCTGCAGCCGATCACTGCCTCCCAGGTTCTCACATCCATCAGCCACCCCAGGGCGGCAGAGCCACACAGCAAACACACCCTTTTGCACTGAGCTACAACACGAGTCTTTTTTTCCACATAACAAGGCTTCCCCTCCCTCCCAAACTCCTCCTTTCATTTTGGTGCCCTGGATTTGGCAAGTGCCAGACATGGTCTGCCTCAAAATACACCGCTTCAGAGAGGAAACAGTCACATCTGAAGGCGGTGCCAGCTCCTGGCATCTTTAACTTTGCCAGAAGTTCACCACCCCCGGCTAGTGCCGGGGTGGGGTCACAGCACCTCTCTGCCCCTTGCACACCCACCCCAACCCTGAGGCTGAAAACGGGCTGGCGACTCATTTGCCTTCTACTTACATCATCATCCTGCACGCTCAGGGGGATATCCAACATACACATCTGCACAGGCTGCACCAGAGCCTTCTGCACGTTGAACAAAGGTTTTGCATCCATCTTCCCGGGGATGGAGGGGCTGCTCATTCTTCTCTCTCTCCTCTGCCTCTCCTCTTCCAGGAGCAGGTCCAGCCCAGGCAGCAAACCAGATTGGAGATCTCGCCCTGCTTAATTTTGTCTGCACATCTTGCCAACAGCTGCCGCTTCTGCTGCTCTAAGAGGTCTTATTTCCTTCCTTCAAATCAAAGAGCTGCGAGGAGCTGCACCAAGAGGCTGTGCGTGCGCCTGTGTGAGCAAGCGCGGCTGTGTGTGTAGCCGGCGATGCTCCTGAGGTGGGTGAAACAGCCCTTTGCAAGCATGCCACGGCACGCTGCCTTCCCCCAGCCTCTCCCTTCTTTCAAGGCAATCCCGCTGCTGGCTCCGGCTGCTGTTTTGCACTGGCGTGAGGTTTTGAGCCTCATCTACATGCGTGGCACTCGCAAACCCCGCGCATTGTCTCCGAGACACAACAGGTCCTGCCTGCTGTTGATTTCTGATTATGATCAAGCCGGGTCTGCAGCAGCTACAGCATTTCCCTCTGGCTGTTGTGGCAGGAGAACAAGCAGAGCTGGAAGGGTGAGAGGGAGTGAGACAGAGAGCTTGAATGATCTGGGCTGGAGCCTCCCCTTTTCTTTCCTTCTCTTCTTCCATCCCTGCTTTCCATTGTCAGAGGCAGTTTCAGCTCAAAGCCTTCCAGTACTCCAAGGACCACAGACCACAGTGAGGCTTAAATAATTCACATCCAGAGAGCGCCTGGGAACCCTATGGCACTGAAAATGCAGTGTGGCACTGAAAGACAGGGAATATTGGTGATCATTTTGTTTGCAGGTCAATTCTGTGCGGAAAGTTTAACCCAGGTGAGAATAGCACCGGCCACTCTTTCAACCAGAGTGAGCCTGGGACTCCAAAATGGAGATTGGCTGAAGGGACCATGGCACAAAATGGGGTGGCTTTGCTACAAAGAGCATCTTCCTGCAGTATTTGCACCAAGAGTAGCAGTAGGATGGGAGTCTCACCACATATGCTACCTGCATACATGTATCACACGGATGTTAACACGAGTTAACCTGGGGCTAAGTCCATGAGCCACCTTCTCACCCTCATGAGCTGCACAGACCAGGCTTAATAACTGGGCAAAAACCCCCCGGAGCCTTTCTCCAGGGAGGGCAGCAATAGAGGACAGAAGCAGTTGGGTGGGTTCATTGAGCTGTACCCAGCGAGGAGAGTCCTGGGGACAGCCGAGCACCCAAGAGAGGGGCCATGTCAATAAAAAGTCTCCACTGCCCTCAAACAAACAGGAGTTTAGGTCCTTACAGCTGCCCTTTCTCTGGACCCACACAGATGACATCAACAGGGTGGACAGACCCTGGTCCTGGCAGATGATTTTGGGTGGTCTCCCACAACTGTGGGCACCAGCAGGTCCCTCCTTGGGGCTGCCCCTCACCGAGTGCAGGGCAAAGGTCTGGGATGGTGCAGCAGTGTCCTGGCTTTCCCAAGGCCACAAGCCCAGCCTGGGTTTCAGAGCAGAGCGGAGCTGAGGAGCCCTGCTGAGCCGGGCATTCCTGTGGCGTTAGGTAAGCTGGGCTTGGCGAGCCCCACTCAGCACCCAGCCAGCACCAGCCCCGCTCCCTCCTGGCCTCCCCCGCTGGGCTGAGTCATTGCACAGGAGCCAGAGCTGGCCGAGGCACTGGGGTTAGACCGGTCTCACATGCACATGGACCCTTTGTGCTGCTCGAAGTCAGAGCTGGGCAACTTCCCAATGTGCTGGGGGAGAACATGGGACTGCAGCAGGGTCCAGACTGCTGTTCCCAGGGAAACACCAGGGCTTAGACACTGTGGCAATGGGAGCTAATAGACAAGCCCAGAATAAGACCAGAGAAGGATAAACCCACTATAAATAAGTTTTAACTGGAAATTAGACCGGAGCTTCAACCACTGTATCACCAAGATGAGCAGCAGCACAGGGCGCAGAGGGTGACACTGGAGCAGCCCCAGGACGGCTTGGCAAGGAAGGAGAGAGGGGACATCACAGCTACAGCACATGGACAGAGCAGCATTTCCAGGGCCACCTCCTACTTTCTGTCTGACAGCATTTTGGCAACTGCCTGATTCTTTTCACGACAGAGAGGTAGTGCCACAGCCCGGGAAACACCCTGTCACAGCCAGTCACTGTCCCTCTACGTACACAATGTCTGGGTGACTCAATACATGGGGTGCTCCCATGGAGGACAGCCCCACGTTCCACTCTGCTGTCACCAGCAACAACATTTGCCCCCAGCATGGGCAGTACCTACACCTCTGGTTCCAGGAGAGGTGATTCAAAGCCCAGCTCATGTTACTCACCTCCCCACAACAAACAGGTTGCCAGAACACAGCTTTCCAATAACAACTTTCCAGTAACAAGCTGGGCTTGGTCAGCTGGGAGTGCACCTTCCAATAGGCCTGAGTGACTGCACAAGCATCCCGAGGAGGACACTTTTCATGCTTACGTGCCACAGTCTACAAGGGCCACCATCCCCAGGAAGCCACTTGTCCTGTTCAGTGGCTAATCTTTCCCACAGGAGCAAGACTCTCTGCAAAGGTGGTGTGGAGGTGAAGTCCCATCATCTGCTGGTGCCTGGGTCTGCAGGGTCACACAGGCAGACTCTGAAGGAAAGGAGAACTACAAGTGCAGAGTCCCAGGAGAGCTGCCAGGCAGAGCAGCAGCGGTTGGATCAAAGAACAGCTGCTCTGAAGAACTGTCTCAAGCCACCAGCAACATGACGCAGTGTGTGGGGGCTGATGGGACATGAGAGCTGCTGTGCGTAGAAGACTTCAGCCAAAGTGAAGCAGCCAGATGTTGTGGGCATTTGTACAGTCCCAGAGAGAGTGTGAAATGTTCCCCTCCTCACCAGGGGCCAGCTCATCCACGTCCACCCACCACTCTCCCCAGACACCTGCATAACTGGGCAACAGAATGGTCCTGTAACAGGAACTGGCAAAGTGGGTTTGGACAATTTCCCGTTGGGAGATTTTCAGCAGAAGTACAAGGCAAAGATTCTTCCAGTATCAAACCAGCCCAGACAAGAGGATCCTACACAGACTTTTGAGTGACAGCCTCATCCTACTCCTCCTCCTCCTGTCGTCTGGCTGACACGAGTGGAAACCATGCAGCGAACCCAGATCCTCTGGCAGCATCAGCTGAGCACCTCAAATGTACCACTGCACTGGTAACAGAAGAGCCGTCCCCACAAGCACATCTCACCACCACAGCCCAACAGCAGCACATGCCAGCCCAAGGAGCGGGGAAGCCCTGCGAGGGCTGAAGGAGAAATCCACCCCTGGCATCTCCTTACCCCAGTGGCCACTTCTGGCAGACAGGAAAGCCCCAGCACAGCCACCGATTCTTCCCCATTTCATTTTGCACTGGAGCTTTATTGTTTCCTGCAGATCCAGCTGAGTAGATAAAGCCCATCATGAGACCTCACTGCTTAGCAACCATAACTGGAAAAACACTGTTTTCCAGTAACAGTCTTGGCAGGAACAGAGCAACTGCAGGGCAAATAAACTGTGATCCCTATACCGGATGCATCCCGCTCCCAATTGCTGTACTGCTGCCCCAGGGAGAGGTCAACTCCTTTACTGGGAAGTGCATCCTCCACTCCTTGAGGTCTGAATGGCCTCCACTACCCCGCAAGTGCATCATTTTGGGTAGACAGTGATGGACCATGACTGAACCTCTGCATAGGTGGATGCAGGTTTCAGTGCCAAACTCATACATAGGATCTTAGTACCCAACATAGCTGCAATGGCATAAACATCTGGAGTATTGTGTTCAGTTCTGGTCTGCTCTGTTGAAGAGAGACAGTGAAATACTAGAGGGAGTCCAACAAAGAACTATGAAGATGATGAAGGGACTGGAACGTCCCTCTTATGAGGAAAGGCTGAGAGTAGTGGGGCTGTTTATCTTGGAAAAGAAAAGCCTAAGAGGGATTCTTATTAAAGTTTACAAACAGCTGAAGGGTGGGTGTTAAGTAGAAGGGGCCAGTCTCTTTTCAGTGGTGCCCTGGGATAGGACAAGAGCAAATGGTTGCAAGCTGAAGCACAGCAAGTTCCACCACAACATGAGGAAAAACAACTTTATTGCGAGAGTGACAGAGCCTGGCCTAGGCTGCCCAGGAAGGCTGGGGAGTCTCCTTCTCTGGAGACTTTCAAGACCCACCTGGATGCATTCCTGCATGTCATGCCCTGGGTGTTCCTGCACTGGCAGGGGCGTTGGACTCTATGATCTGCAGAGGTCCCTTCCAACCCCTACCATTCATTGATTCTACGATTCAGAATACTCCATGAACCAGTCACCAACCTCTCCTGTCACCTTGGTCATCCCTTACACCGAGTGACTCACAAGGATAAAGGCCCACCTAAGGAAGGCTGACTCCAACGCTTGATGCAGCCAAGCATCAAAGACTTCCACAAAATTAAAGAAATTCTAGAGAAATAACAATGGCGAGTTTGTTTTTCAAAGGAAATTGCAACTCCACGTATTGTCTGCAAGCCCAAACACCACGGCATCCTGCACTAGAGCGCCAGCCTTGATGAGAAACGACACAAAACCGACTGGCTTATTTTCACTGTGCGAGGCTGATAGGAAGGCAAAGAGGAAACAACACAGCATGACGAGTGAAAGGCAAATGGAAAAACCCAACAGCTCTTCCCCTTTGATACTTATCAGTAATCGAAAGAGGAACTCTGCTCTCAAAAACACAGAAATCCCAACCTGACAGCATCCCTCTGAGGAAACCTGGCGTTTACAGAAAGCCTCCAGGTAGATTTAGAGAGGCAGATACAGGCAGGGACAGGAAGGTGGGTGACTAGTGGGACTTCCAGGAGACCGTGAGCAGGTAGGATACCTATTTCTCATTGAAAACCACGGGTGCTTCTGCACATGCCATTTGAAATCTGCCTGTCTTATCCCAAATGAGAACAAACCCCACTCGCTGATTTGGATCTGCACCCTTGTTTTTAGAGATTTGTTTGAGGAAGCCACCCTTGTTCCCTCAGGTACTTCTGGTAGTGGCCACAGCCCGTGCTGCACCTCACGCCTCTGGAAAGCGCATCTGGCATTCAGCATCCCGAGCTGAATAAATTCCCCTGCTCCCCAGAATAGATGTGTATGCAAAATTAATTTGCAATCAAGCCCGCGCAAAGCACGAGACGGCCTTTTAATAGGTGCAGAGCAGCAATTACCAATGCAAAGTGAAAGCCAACAAGCATTAAAGGGCAAGGGGGGAGATGGGGGAAAACCAATTAGTTTTCTTGGGATTCCTCCACACATTTGCCACTTGAGTGATTTCAATTGTCACGCTCCCCTGGGGACTCAGTGCACCCTGGGAGCCATCATGTCCCCGTGGGGATGAGATAAGGAGGTGGGGAGGGGAATGGGGGATGCTTCCCCATGGCTCCCTCCACTCCATGGTCCCCATGATGAGGCTGTGCTGGACTGGTCTCCATGGAGACGGTCACTGCAGCAACAGAGAGCAGAGGTGCAGCTCATGAGAAGGCAAAGCAGACCAAGGACCAACTCTCCCCCATAGGAAAGGGACCATCAGGTGCCCACATGTCTCCTTTTTGCTTCAGAGACCATTTCCCTGCATCGTCAGGACAGATAAAAGGGCTCTGCTGCCCGTGATCCAGCTGCCTCATCCGTGCAGAAAGCACTTTATCCTGTTGACATCAGTCCCATGGGAGCTGGTGATATCGAGCTGTCACGGTGGGTACGGCATCAGGAGGGAGCTGAGCTCAAGGCTGTCATGGCAACAGTTTATTGAGTTTCTGTAACCACCCTCCCCCCAGAGACAGAGCCCAGCCTGGGGACACTAATGCAGCAGCTCCCAGGTGCTCACGGGTGCTGAGTCCAGAGTGGGCAGAGCTGCTCTAGGAGGGCCACCTGCTACTCCATCCACGATGCCACCAGCCACTGTACGAGGCAGAAGGACACCATCCCTGGGCAGACATCACAAAGCAGCTTCCCACTCCTTCATGCCCCAAGCATCACCACAGGTACTACCTGTACTACCAGGTGCAGCCACTCTGTGCTGCCAGTGAGCTGGGCAGAGCTCTCAGGAAGGAAAAATCCCAGGCACAAGGTCTGCATGTTTTGGGACCATAATGCTGGGACAACCATATTGATGCAGAGTTGCCCAACTTCCCAGGCTGGGCGTACATGGCAGGCTTTGGAACTGGGGGCTGCAGAAGGGGGAGGATGCCACAAACTGCCTTGTGCCCATCCCAGCTGTTCCCTGCCAGCTTGAATAACAAGGAAAAGCCTCATCATCTTTCAAAACCTCTTCCCATTGGGGAGCCGACAGCACTCCAGCACAGATGGATTTAAGAAAGAATAGGGCCAAGAATAAGCAACCAAATGTCAGCACGCCCTGCCACCTCTGGGCCAGCCACCTCTCTGGGACTTGGGCAGGCACAGAGCAGGGCACAGCTCAGCTGTCCCCACACTGTCCCAGCAGCACGACCAAGAGCTTCCCATTGCAAACAATAACTTTGCTGGAGAAGACAAAGGTGCCGGGGGAAACGGAGAGAGGGGGGTACCGCAAACCATGACAATCCCCGCTGTCACCAATTATAACTTCTCTGCGAGGGTTTATTCCACCTGCCAACCAGGTCAGAGCAGCAGTCGTCTGCGGTGAGAGACCAGGCTGGCAGCCAGGCCAGGGCACCTCTCCGGGCATGTCTGCAGGATCCAGCCTGCACGCAAACAAGGGGCACGCAGAAGTCACGAAAAGCACAACACTACCTGGAGCATTCGCCAAAGACAGAGCGTCCAATAATTCACCCACATGGCCAAGCCTCCAGCACTGGGCAGGGTTGTTCCCCTCAGCATATTTTCCAGGGCTTAGCTGAAGCTTAAACAAACCCAAAGGAGGAGATTCCCATCACCCCATCCCTGGAGCCTGCTCACGTCTGCAGGGCGCTGCACCGTGGAGTCTAAAACCGTCTCAGCTCCTCATACATACTTTAGTGTACATAACATGTGGCCAAGAGGTTATCTGCAGGTCCTCATCACTGCTCCGTGTCACTTGGCAGACAACAAACCACAGGCTCAGAGAGATAAGAGGAGGTTTCCAGCTCTGCACACAAAGCTAAAGGCTCTCCCAGTCCTCCCTCTCCAGGCTTGCTTTGCAGGCTAGGAGCTTTAAAATTTCCACCACGTGCAGTCCTCTCTCCACCACCTCCTGTTAACCATGGGGATGGGAAACACTTGTGGCATGGCCGGATTCCTGAAGCAGGTTGACTTTCCTAGAAGTTTCCTTCAGTGCTCCCATTCAGCTGCTCCCCACCCCCCTGGGAAGGGCTCGACATCGCTTCCTTGGCTGCCAGGAGAGCCGATGCCTTTTGCTGACCTCTCCCAAGAGACACGGACCCAGATCAGAGAAGGGGAGGCAGCCTGGAGCTTGCGGGAGGGTGAGGGGGGCAAGGACACGGCAGGGATGGACCAACCAAACCCCAACACTGTCGGCTTTGGTGGACACAGTCCAGAGAGTGCAGAGGCCCTTCCCTGACCTCAGCTTTCCCAGGCCCGGCCTCGGCACAGCGCAGCCATACAGCCTGCTGTGTAGGGGCTGCAATCCCCCAGCCCCATCCCCTGCCAGCTCTGCAGCCCCTCGGGAGCTGGGGACTTGCTGTGTTTTGGGAAGACTGAGCTGAGCTCACTCTGCATTGCACAGATTACCGAGCCATCCCACCAACCTGCTCTCTCCAAGCGCTTTCTTACAGCGGAGAGAAAGGTGAAGCTCCCTCAGGCACTGCAGGGCAGTGTCCGCTCTCAGCATTCAGGTCAAGCCACCATTTTTGGCTGGAGAAAGGGAAAACACCTGGGTTTCCCACACCAGCCCAACAGCAGACGTGGGAGCTGAGCAACACATGCTTTGGGACATGGAGGTGGCACTACAGGGCTGCACCAGCATCCTGGCAGCCCCGCGTGGTTCCAGGCACCGCACTGCTCAGGGCTCTTGCAGCGGGAGAAACACGCGGCCGGCACCGGTGGACTGAGAGCACCCTCTGCATCTGCAGGAGGTTCTGCCAGCGCATCACAGGGTGCATCCCTCCTCCAGCACCGTACCAGTCTCCTGCCGCACGCCCAGTGCAGCCATCCAGTGACTGCGCTGTAAATCGGATGAAATTCAGCCCCGGAGGCCCACCATTGATTTCCGTTGCCTAACGACAGGAAAGCTTTATAATCCTATTAACTAAACAGCCTTTCAAGCAGCACTGGGAACAGTGCAAAGGGGAGTTGTATAAGCAGCTAGAGCCACCCAGTGCAGCTCCCAGCTCTGAAAGGCGCTGGGTGAATCCCCCAAAAGCGGGGCTGGGACATTCACAGTGGCAGGGGCTGTGTCAGTGGTGGTCCCTGCAAAGACATGGTGGGACCTACCAAGAAACAGGTGCTTTGGCCACAAGCCAGAGTGCAAAGGAGCTAAGAGGCCTTGCACAGAAAAATGGTGCCCACACGTGTAAGCTCACAGGACTCGGCCCCTGAAACACTGACAACTATCACTGCACTTTGATCTCTTCCAATCTTCCAATGGGGATGGGGCTTTGAGCAACCTGGTCTAGGGGGAGGTGTCCCTGCCCATGGCAGGGGGGGTTGGAACTGGAGGATTTTTAAGGTCCCTTCCAACCCAAATCATTCTGTCAGTCTATAGTTCTATGATCATCACCCTGGTTGTACTTATGGATGTTTCCCAACAACAGAGATGCTGCTTGGGCCCAAATATATAAACATTTCATGGAAGAATGTGAATTTCACTGCAACTTTCTAAGGAGAAAGGATATATTTCAGACTACTTCCATTTGCAAAACATTTCATGATTTCATACTTCCCCCTTAGTTTACAACAACAGATGAAAAATAAAATAAAAATGCAACAAAATCAAGCTTGCAGAGGATGGAAAAATCCCCATTTCCCACCTGGCCGCAGGTACCCCAGAGCCACGCTGCATACTGTACAAGGGTGAGAAGCTTCCGTGCTCTGGCGAGCTCTGAGGAAACACTGCTGAGCCACACGGATGGAGACTGAAGCAGCTGTGGGTACGGCGCCCACATCTCCCACCAAGTGCCACGAGGGGGGCTGTGCCACCATGCAAAAGGCAGGTGCCTGGCTGATGCCTCACCTGACTAAAAGCCCCTCAGGTCCAGATCCCCTCCCAGTGGCACAGGGGGTTAATCAGAGGCAGGAGGGGGATAAATGCCTTTCCACCAGGGGAAATCCACCTTCCCCAGGCTGTGGAAACATTTGTGAGTCATCTCCCTTTTCCTTCCATTAGTTATTCAGACAGCATTGCAATATTCTTCACGACGAGTTAGGAATGCAGAGACACAGGACAGGCTGTCAGGGGACAAGAGGACACACTGCTGTAGGCAACCCCACCAGTGCCACGCATAGTGACAGAGCGGAGGCTGGGCACAGCTCACCTGCACAAAACTCTTCCTCTTTTTAGTGCACATCCTGCTGGGGGCAAAATAAACTGCCCTCCATGAGCACTGGGGGGAGAATGTGTCCAGTTTCCCCATACTGGGACAAGACTGCAGGGCCACTGGCTTGCAAACCCACCACACTGAGGCACAGCCCTTGCCCCAGCCTTGTTATTTTGGTGCCACCGAGGACAGCAGAGCCACCAAAATCGCCTGCCTGTCACCATGGAAATGCTGAATGGGAGGGTTTGAAGCCTGCTGGGACTTTCAACCTCTGCCAAGCAAAACAGGGCCCTTAAACAACCACGAGCCCTGAGGATTTGTATGAAGAGGAGACTTGTGCTCCCCATGAGGCAGCTAAGGTCTCCCAGGAAAAAAGCCACCCAGAGAAAGGACACCATGCTGCTCCTCCAGCCTCCCAGTGTGCACCCCCCAGATCCTCCCACAGACACCCCACAGCTTGGGCAGCAGTGGCTTTCTGGGTCTGCACAGTCAATGCCTTTGCACGTCTTGACCACCATTCCCATGGGAAGACTCCTCCATCCCCTCTCAGAAAACCTGACCACCAGCCAGCCCCCTGGGGCTGCCCAACCTCCTTGGAGAAGGGCTGGAAAGCGGCCAAGGGCTGCATTCCTGTTCCACATCATTCAGAGCAGATGACACAGCAGCAGCCACCCCTGACCAGGGTGTTTCTGCCCACCCTGGACCTTGTCGTGCCACCCCAGCCTCCTGTTGCTGTTTTTCACACCAGTGGTGTCTCCTCCCCAGGGAGCTGAAGAGCCGGGACCATGTGGGACACGGCACCGAGAGGGATGGGCAGGAAACACACGGTGGGAAATCCGCTGTGAGATGGGGCCCAAAGAGCAGGGCAGGGTGGCTGCCAAAGATTTCAAAGGGGCCTGCGGGCCTCCCTGCGATATGACCCTGACCTCCCCATCCCATGCCGAGGGCCCACACGGAGCCAGGCAGGCTCCTTCGGTGCTGAACGTGGCCTTTGCAGTGTTTGCTTCCTGCCTTCAGGCCAGGCAGGGAGTTTGTAGCAAGAGAGTGGGAAACAGACTGGGACAGCACAGAGGAAAGATAAAAAGGAACAGCGGATGTCCTGAGAAACCCACAAGGGTGTGAGACAGACAGACAAACAGACAGCCTTTAGGGTTGGCTCAGCCAGCAGAGCCTTCGGGGAGGATGAGAGCAAGTTCACGTGGCCACATGGTGCATCCCAGGAAGAGCATTGCCCATAGGCTGTGCCACCAACCTGCACGCCAGCTGCACATCCCCTCCTCTGGTAATGCCAGAGGAGCTTCTCCTGTCACACGAGGGATCCCCCCTAGCAGCGCTGGTCAGCCTGCAGCAGTCATTAAGT